>CAJNOJ010000123.1:0-33788 GCA_905250025.1 Adineta ricciae
TGATTGAAAGTGAAGGAGATTCGCTTTCACCATCTTTTGATCGATGCTTTAACAAAGCCTCAATGATCGTTTCCGACCAGTACCGGCGATAAGAGAGTAAACCCAAATCAGACAGTGGCCGCTCTGGTGTACCAATTTTATTCTCGAGTTTTGATAGCGTGTAACCTAGAGAACGGGAAATCGATTTTTCTGATCATCAGAATTCATCTGAACTTACTAAAGTCAATCATAAAATGTCCATAGCCCTTCTTTTGATAGGGTGGCAGTGTTAAAATGCATGATAAATTGTAATCTTCATTGGTTTCTTTATCCTACAAGATCAAATTCAAAGTTCGCCTCTCTCGCTGCAGTTTGCTGAAACTCACTTTAGAGAAATAACCAACGATATGAAAACCTTGTGCATCAAATTCGGTTAAAATATAAAACATAAATGGATCTGTATCATAATACAAAGTCTTATGATCAAGAAATAATTTCGCCAAGAGACAAAGATGATGAGAATAGGTTTTGTTCTTTCGTCCATCAACTTCGAAGAATGAGATTGTTCCATTACGATAAATTTCATTACCAGGCGGATGAATCAATGTGCATTTTGTCTATCGAAAGAAATTTAATCAGGTTTATTTTTCAAGAAGTAATTTCTTACTCGATGTCGCTTCAATGCATCAGTATCTTTACAATATTTCAAACAAAATTCGCAAATATAAACAACTGGACACGAGATCAGTTCCTAGAACGAAGAATATTTCATTCGTGAATATTCATTTGCTGAACACTCACTTCAGGATAAGGTGAAAAGTACCATGGTTTGATAAAATATCTTCCTAAGTGTATCAAATCAATTTTCTTCACTTTTGTTATTGAATTCACACCACTGGAAATCGAACGGCGTTATATAGGAAAAAAAAGAATCAAATACATATGGAAAATGCTGACCTGCGAAGTCTATATATGAAAAAAAGTGCAAAACTCGTTGATGAATAAGCATTGACACAAAAGAAGATTGAAGAACAAGTTCAATTTACACGAAAACTATTCAAACAACTAAACAAATGCTGAAGCCATTTAATTTACTTCGTACCTTACATTTACAAATTACTCAATATTCGTGTATCATCCGCGGTATCATTGCACGTCGACCGTGACGCACGTCGGTTAATGCTAATTCAGCTAAATTTAGTGCATGGAACACTGTTTAATAATGAATATATAACAAAATTATTTAAAAAAAACGTAATGATCATAAAACCTGTATTATTTTTCTCTGAGATAACTCGCTTTACGTGTTATTTGCATCCCTAGCAGTTGAAGATTCATGTGAATGAGACAAGTTGACTTGACCCATGAGACAACTTGCTTTTTTCCCGTGATATTTGTATCTTGAATCAAGGAAGATTTACCTTCGCTTTGCAGCTCTCAGCTGAATTGACGTGATAGATTTCTTTTCGTGAAAGTATAACAAGAATAACTATAATACTCAAAATTAAAACGAATAATTTCTATACGTTTTATTTTTAACCAGTGGATTTCCAGAATTCGTGCCTCCACCGTGAATTCCGTGTTTTCCCTTAAACAGTTAAAAGCCTTAATCGGTTACCACAACTGTCTCGATTAACGTACGGTTATAGAAGAACTACAGTAGTTTGTGCGAAAAATCGCCGTGTAGTTTGCACGGGAGCTCTCTAGTTATCTTATATTTCTTAGTCTTTCTGTGATAAAATAGATGTCCCCATGTGTAGTCCATTCGTTAGTGGCCCGTATTTCTACTTACATTTTTCTCGGATAGAGTACTAGTTCACTTCTCACAAACTTTAATCACACAATATAATAGTTTTCTAAAAGAAATAAAGTCAATCAAAGATTAACGAAAAATAAAAACAATACATATCTACTCATATATCGATTGGTCATTCTTTCTTCAACAGAGATGCCATTTTCTTTGTTCACGAGAACAATGGATCCGAACAAACCGTAGAACTATATGATGCACGTTTCCAGCAGTTTGAGCATCAAAACAACACGAAGGTAAGTGACAAAGTCAATACTTGCAAATTAGCCCATGCGGAAGCGCCGTATGGAGAAAAACGACCTTAACTAAACAATTTCTGAGATCTTTTACGAAAGACTTCTGTATTGTAAGCTTTTAATGCTCAACCAGTTAGATGAGAGTGTCAACTGATAATTTCTTNGTAAAATATGATCGACAAAGTTTGTCATTCAAAAGTCGTCGCATAGAATCTTTTGTAAGCCAATGTCGCACCATACAAACACCCTTATCTCATCGTCGTGTCGGGACTAATCAAAGTCAAAATGGTCATCTGTTCTCGTCCTACGTTTCTCTTTCGTAATAATATCAGGATTGTAGAAGTTCGTCAAACATATCAATCGGTTAGATTCATCGAAACAAGAGAAAATGTGCAAGATTGTGCTCGTTTCAGAGGAAGGTGTAATTGTAATAGCTAGATTTGAAATAATTAAATTCAGTCGATCAAGAACCATTTAAACGTTTTTTCCTCGACCTGCTAAATTTTCTAATGTCATGATGTGAAATAGTTGTCAGTAGAAAAGTTCTGAACATATTCAAGTGGAACTGTTTTTTATGATTATTGTTTCATATTCAATCTGTTGAAAAACTCGTCGATGAGCAAAACTTTTGTTAGATAGATGACTGGACGATATCGAGTTGAAAATCTCTTTTTCTTTCATTTTCACATTCATCCGTCCACGACTTTTGACTGTTCTTCTAGTTTGTAACTTCATCGGATAAAAATGAAATATTCGCTGAGAATATTTCACGGAAGTGGAACAAAACAATGCCGTTCATGAAAAGATTCGTTGGAAGAAAAGTCTAAATCATTATCAATAAGTCATATCAACGGTAATTATTGCCAAAATAAACATTTTCATCTTAACTAATCTGTTTTCTCGAATTGAACTTTATTTCTCGACCTCGAGAAGTTGCCTTTCAGAAGAGGCATGAAAAATAGAGAACATTTCTCTTTTCGTATTCAATGTGCAGTATTGGAATCTCTTGACACCAATACGAATACGCAAGGAGAAGTAAAAGACGAAAGACGTGTTATAATTTGATCGATCGAATATCATAGAACGACAGAATGAATGAATGAAACATCTTCTGCGTTCTCTATGTGATTCACAAGATGACGTCTAAAATGCGCTTATCTATTAAGGTAAAAGAACATCAAACATTTTTTATTCTGTTACCTTTTCTAAAACTGTCAAAATATGTTAATACCACTTTTCTCTCCGCTCATTGGACGGAATATCAACCAATGGAAAATCGCCATTCGAACTCTTTACTGATTTTTATATGAAGTCTGTCATTGGTTAATATCATATGACGAGACAAGTCAATTGATCAATTCTTATTTGTTTATTGTTTGCTTCTGTATATAACATTGACACATTTCATCTCATGCTAACTGGAACTTACATATAAATATTTATGGTTCAAAAAATGCCAATGATTACCGAGCCGGCTCAAACAAAACTAACTGAAACGCCGCTCGAANATTGTTTATTTTACATATTGTACAGAATATTGTTCTTCTGTTAGATTGAATTTCTTTTTCTTTTGTCTCTTCACGTGATTCAATATTGTCAAAGTCTGAATAAAATTAATGATCGTTCGAATTCTAACGTTGATGTTATCTTGAATGCTTTTTTATCGACTTTCTAGATGCTTTTTATTACAATTCATTGGAAACGGACATATCGGACGTGTAAATTGTACATGTGTGTGAATGAGAAAGAGAAGGAGCAGAATAAATATGGGTGAAAACAATTGTTTTCCATTTCATTGTCCTCCATTCACGTAATCTTACCAGATAGATCAATGTCACGAAGCGATCTGGCCGATTTGCAACGGTTGACTGTCGAAGTATGCGATATTATACACGATATATTGAAAGATATTTTCGGTTCTCGATTAACCAACAGAAGGCCAGAAAAACCGCGATTTTCGCGGCTATTGTTAGCCGCATATCCGTTCGTCTTAGCTATTCTGATTTATGGAATGGTTTACTTGGGTGTGAGCAATTAATTCAAAATGCCATCGATCAGAAAACCCAGGTTATTGTGGCACGGTCGGTTCCGGCCGGCTAGGTTCGTTTTCCGACCATTTTCTTGCCGCCGGAATCGGCGAAAACTGTTCCGGAACCGATTCAGATTTCAACGGATCCAGTCGCCGGAATGATCGACCTGGGTAAGTAGAGAATAGATGAAAACTCGATGTAAACTATATTGCAAGTTCTTTTAGAGTTGGTATTGAAGTACATGCGCGAGGCACGAAAGGAAAATCGATGAATATTTCAAAGTAATTTAATTAAATTTTTTTTTGTGAATAAATTCAATCAAATAGTAGAGAATTCATTTTCGATGACGATGGTGAACAGTGTTCGCCGAATACTGTTTCGATATTCTTTTACCTTAACAGATAAGCGCATCTCACACGTTGTCTTGTGAGTCGCATAGAGAACGCAGAAGATGTTTCATTCATTCATTCTGTCGTTCTATGATATTCGATCGATCAAGTTATAACACGTCTTTCGTCTTTTACTGGTCGCGATAAGATACATTTACTCGACGCTACATACACTAAATCGTCATATTGTATAGGCCCACATAGCCCTATTCGAGAACAGAAAAGAATAGAGAGCGTTGATTTGAACATAGTGTGAAACAGACACTACAGATAAAAACATGGATTGATTTCGTTTCAATGTCTTTTACGAATGAATATGAAACCATTTTCTCGTGGATATCTACTGAAAACTTAGTCAGTTCAAAAATAATTTGCAATCAATATGCATTCATCTGCTTATAAAATGTTTTGATGTGGAAATAAAAGCATTAGCAATAGAGATACTTAACTCGTTAACAACTGGAACGTTTATCAAGTTAATCGATACCTAGCAAAACTTGTTGTGAAGCATCTGTCAGATTCTTAGTTTGTTATCAATACATAAATATGAGAAAATCAGATACAATGGTTTATCTTTATATTCCGCATCTAATGGTACATCATTTTTTGTTTCCATAATAGTTGTGCAGAAATTTAAAGTAACATCACTTCATTACTAACATTCAGAATGCACGAAGCATCTTACATAACGAACGATTTGTCATGATTATAGCTTTTTAATCACCATCGTTCATAGGCACTATGACTCTGTCATTATGAGTACTACGAAATATTGATGAATATATAAGTGAAATCTTCTGAGTGAACGCATCAATTCAAAGTCCGTTTTTGAAAAACGGTTTCAGCTCATCTGTTTAGCTCTTTAAAATATCTCGATATCTGGAAAAGAAATATGATTTCATAGTATTCTCTTATCAATAATAGCTCAGACGCGTGTAACATCTATTCAATATGGAAAAGGCTTCATTTCTTTTTCTCGATATGCAACTATGTTGTTGCCCATAAATTTTCCTCAACTAGAGAGAGAGTGTGTGACGATAAGAACAGTTAATTTGATGTATCATTCATATGAAAAGTCGCCAAAACGCATTTTTCTCTTTCATATAATCTTTTTCAACCGATTGCATACACGTGGTCTTATTATCATTTCGGCCATGTATAAACTAAACTATACTATTCTCAGTTTTCGTCTCTGAACATAGATCAGATTATACGTCTTGGTGAGGTCTCTCTCTCTCATCGTAGAAGTACAGAAAAGTATTTCGATCGCCATGTCACTTAGATGTCTCTTAGTCACTTAATCTTGATACTAAATTTGATCAGAAATAAATAAAAGTATCGATGCATTAAATCTCAGAAGCTAAGTGTAGACAATAAAAAATAAAGTCATTTCACTACTTTATCTTAATGCAAATTTATATGTATTGAACTGTTACAAAACCTTTTTCTAAGTCAGTATTACATACAAAAGCTTCTCTTATGAGAATTTTCTGAAAACACTGGAAATGATATTAAGAGTGATTGAAGTTTCTTGAAACGTAATTCATAAAGAATTTCCGAGAGACAGATGATTTTCTTTAAAAAATTCTGCCAGATATCCACATCACCGAGTTATTTAGTGATGAAAAGCAGATTTAGCTCCGTAAAAATCTGATTTTATTTTATGGACACTTTTACATTAATTGTCAAACAATTAAATGAATTTTTGTAAACTTCTCTATTACATATGTGTTCTCAAAATCATTTATAAGGTCATGATCTATCGGGAAGTTGTTCAGATTATTCTGAATAAACGAAAAATTTTCCGAATCTTTTGCAGTTTTTTCTATAAATAGAGCAATGATAAAGGTATCTGAAAGATATTTACATAAAAGAATTATCTGATTACTGAACTATATATTGTACGAAACGAAAATAAACGAATTAATCATTTTTCTCTGAATACAAATTCATATTTGTCTGTCAGTTTGGTCCGACGTGAGCTGAGCAGCAGAACAGAAAAGGTATAGTATGGAATGAATTCTGATTGATTTAAAATACAAGGATAAGCTACATACTGTTTTGTATGGAGCGTGTGAATGTAACTTATCTCGACCCAAATAAGAATTGATCAATTGACTTGTTTCGTCGTATGATATTAACCAACGACAGATTTCATATAAAAATCAGTAAAGAGTTCGAATGACGATTTTCCATTGGTTGATATTCCGTCCAATGAGCGGAGAGAAAAGTGGTATTAACATATTTTGACAGTTTTAGAAAAGGTGACAGAATAAAAAATGTTTGATGTATCAACGTGTCGTCTCCCGTTGGAGAGAAGATGCAGGTATTTGTTTCAATTTCACTCATCTAAATGGATATTTTTGCAATTTTATCCTTTCTCTCTTTCTCTCTCTTTACGTACGTGAAAATGTGACTGTGATCAATGCTTTTCATTTAACACAAAACTTCCATTTGCTCCTATGGCAACGAAGTGCATTTTAACTTGAAACTTTTTTACATAGTTTAAGAAAATTAATCGTCGATCACTCTCGAAATGTGAAAATTATACACAAAATCAGTTGTTTTATACTCGAACAAGACACATCTCTCTAGACAGACGTTTTAGTGATCTTGCTTTATTTTGACACTCCATTTACAGTTTCTTTCGCTTTCACGTCATTCTTAATCAAAAGTATTTGATTTTATTCTTTCTTTCTTCTTTACATTTCTCTCAAACATTGTCGGTAAAACAAGTTTGAGAACGTCTTGGTATCGAAGATAAGACTTTTCTTTTGTTTCTGCAAATATAAACTATGAATCAACAAACAACTCTACCCGTGTAGGACGATTTCCTATTTCTTCTAAAAAACAGATCTCTCCTATATTTATTTATTAAGATTACCTCCTAACACAAGACCATTCTCATCGAGTTCACTAAATCGACCAACGTATGACATTCGAAAAGAATTCTCTGTATCGAGCGAAATCTTTTTGTTTAGTTCAGCTGTTTCTGTTCATCGGATTCAACAGAGCAGCACCAATTCCAATCAAATTTTCCCATCACATCGACCATTGAAGAAAATCAAGCCTGAACCATGGCAACGACTTTTTGATGTATGTAAATGAAATGATTGGATCAATCAGTAAGAAAATATTCACCATTTACATAGGGAGAAAAACGGCAAGTTTACAGTCAACAGGGATTAACTGTGAAAAAGAATAAGCAGAATGTTGATGCCATTCTAAACGATGATTTCTTCAATATTACCGATGAACCTATCAACTACGACGATAAAGCACAGTAAATAGTCGCTTTCTTGTTATCTTTTGACTTTTATGCGAATTAATCTAGACGGGCACTTCTTCCGCCACCGATTCAAGCTTATATCGATCATTTATGTGAACAAATTGATGATTTAGCTGTTCAATTAGCAGAGGATCGTATGAATAATCGAATAGCACGAAATAAAGTACCGAAATATTCTTTGTTTATCTTTCTCGAGCTTAAAATCATGTTTGTACCTAGGCGGATGAACTTCACAGTAATCAATTACAAAGTCAAAACAAACAATTTCAAGAGTTGCTTCATCATCAAATGCTTGAACGTGAAAAAGAACTTGAAGATCAGAATGCTGAACATTTAAAAGTGTTAGAAGAAGAAAAATTTGCCAATCATCAGCGTGAAGAACAGTTGAAGAATGAAATTGACTTTGTTAAAACTTCCTTCCATGCTTATAAAGTAAATCATCATCGTCGAATAAACAATTTTGTATTTTCTTTTTCTTTTCTTAGATCAATCTTGAGAAAGAAAACACTGAACAACTTCAAACAAAAATTAATGAGGCAATTGAAGGGTTAAAAAAGGAGTTAAAGTCGAAAGACGAACAAATGAATAAACGTATTAATGATGCAATTATGAAAGAACGAAAAAATTTCACATCAAGACAAAAAATGGAGATTGAAAATCTGAAAAAACAACATAAAAAAGAAGTTGATGTAATTTTATTGTTCAATTTCAAGATTGATGATAAAGATATCTTCATGTTTCAGGCAATTCAACAAACATTTACGGATTCTGCTTATGACCGTTCACGTGTAGAAACGCTAACAAAAGATTTAGTAGCAACGAGATTGGAACTTGAAGAAACGAAAGATAGAGCAGTTAACTTAGCAGTACGATTGAAAGAATTAGAAGTTCAACATGCTGAAACTGTACGAAGTGATATTCTGTTTTTCGGATTAGGAAATGTTTGATTTTGTTTAGAACCGAGAATTACACGATTTTCGAACGCGATTCGATGACAAAACCAAAGAAATTGAACGACGTTACATAGGAAAAATGGATCAAATACATATGGAAAACGCTGACCTACGAAGTCTCTACATGAAAAAATGTGCGGAACTTGTTGATGAACGAGCATTGACACAAAAGAAAATCGAAGAGCAAATTCAACTTACTCGAAAAGAATTCAAACAAGTAAATAAATGCTAAAACCATTTAACTTACCTCACCGTTTACATTTAGAAATTACTTAATATTCGTGTATCATCTGCAGTGTCATTGAATATCGATCGTAACGCACGTCGATTAAGTACATATGCAACTGGGACTCAAAACGATCTATCGTCAACACGTTGCCATTCAGCATATGCCTCGTCTCAACCAGTTTCATCTGCTCATATGAATCATACTAATGCAATGGATCTGACACTTAACAATACACGTCGAGAAACTAAAATGCGTCGCCGAACAAGTGTACCGACAACGGAAGAAGAACAAGACGTTGTTAAATATTTAACATCAAGACCACCGACACGTAGTTCATCGTCATCAAAATATAATTTTGAAAGTGAACCAACAATGCTTGACAATCTTAGTTTAGAAGATCTTCAGGAAACCTTCAAATCATAGTGATTGTTGTATATAGAAAGTTTTCCAAGGAAATACGAATTTGTTTTTTTTTAAATCTTATTTCGATTTATTTTTTTACAATATAGGAAAACTGAACGTATGCGAACGATTTTATGTTAGGTAACAAACTCATGTAATCTTGATAGAAAATACGAGACAATACAGTATAATGGTTAATCATATCTTACAGAAGGTACTCTATCGCTCGTCACTTCCATTCTTAGGAGTGAAACAGTTTTGAAAATATACCATTCGGAAACGCGCTGTTATTTTGTTCGACTTAAAACATCGACGCTGCAATTCATTTAGATTGGATTCTATGACTAGCATGTACTTATTCTATTCTATACTGGAAATAAAAGAATAAAGTATAGTGTAGAAGAAACAAAAAACACAAATGTATTACAACAGCTCAAAAAGACATAAAACGAAAAACTAATAATGATACCACAATTGATCTATCAACTCATATTATCTACCATTATCACGGCGGACAGACAATTCGTTGCCATGATAGTTTGTCGCATGAGTACTGTCTTGTCTAATTAATTAATTGTAACAAGATTGAAATAATGTACAGATAAAGAGAAGAAGAGATAAACACTCCTCAAGTGTCAATAGATCTGTAAACAATGTACGATATCTAATGAAACAGCCTCTCTAAAGACTACTAAAAATCTTGCACTTCAGAATACAATAGTATCAAAAAAGAGATTTTTAATGTAAAATGATTCGTATCAGAAATTACTGAAGCTTGGTAGTTTATTATGCCCAGGTCAACAAATTCGATCGGATTCCTGGAAACAGAATTGCATTGGAATCCAACGGGAAAAATTCAGTCGGTTATTGCAAATTTTACGAGCGATCGTTTTAGCTATCTGTATATATAAAGAAGAAAGTTTGTCTCTTTGTTCGCTATTTATTCAGTTCCTGTAATACCTATCGCCACCAAGCTTTCCACGATACTTCCCGAGGTTCGGAGGAAGGTCGGCATCCACTTTATCCCGGGAAAAAGTGAACTCACGCTTGCTACAGGCATTCTATGCAATTGACCAATATGATTACAGCATTTCAAAAACCATGAGTTGCCTAATTCCACTTATATTATAAATGCACATCCAAGGGACTGATATCAATTCGAATATAAATAGACGCCTATAGCTTTGAAAGTATAGGAATAGCTTTAGTTATAGTCAAACCCTCACCCTCAATCTATTCCTAAACTGTGGCATGAGTGTCAGAGAATCACTATAGCTGAGAGTGAGCGTGTGACTAAAACTAAATCTATTCCTATCTATATCTAGATCAGGTTTGGAGTGTATTAGGAATTCAGTACTTATATTATAAGTCGCATTAGGCAGCTACTCATTCTTTCAAGCTAAGAAATAACAAATTATTCGAGTATTTTGCTTGACGACGTCTATTTTTTTGGAAAAGTTGTAAAACTCCAACATCAGTTGAAGATAATGAATCGAAAACAAACGTGTCGAAATTATGTCTTTTGCCGCATTTAACTAGTTGGTTGTGCTGTAAATGTAAGTATCTTCCGCACACACGGTACAATCAAACTATTGTATTCTCATCGCTTCAATATTATAAAGTTTGTTATTTCGAATCAAGAAAGAACACAGTTATTTCTGAAGTTAAATAGTAAATTTAATTCAAACAAATATTTCTATATTCAATACTATATCCTTACTCATCTTCTTTCTAATCTATGAAATAAATTTGATAGAAAATACTAGGATAGTGATTAAAGAATATTTAAGAAATTTTATCAAAAATCAATACAATGAAAAACAAGTGACATACAGAAAACAGTGAAATAAAAAGCTTGAATAAACTGAATACTTTTAAAGTTCATTATTGATCTCTTTTTTCCACATCATTATCGACACGTTTATTATAGAAGTAGATGTGAACATTAAACAAATGAACAGCCTATACCAAAAGTGCCACCGGGTGCCTAAAATAAAAAAACCATTTCATCCAAAAGTAACCTTTGACATATACAAAAAGAAAATAATAACGTACGGCACAGCAGAACGGATGTTTATCTCCACAATCAGTACCTGCACTAAGAGCTATTATACAATTTCCAGCTGCAAAAGATAAATGAAATATTATAGTATCAGTTTGGTGAAGACAAAAGTTTGATTTTAATAGGTAGTTCTATATTCGATAAATGCAATTCTAGTAAGTGACAAAAAAACGATATACCTGCGTATCCATTCGTGAATGAACAACACATAGATAGTCCGAAAGCGCATCCTGGATGTTTATTATCACGACGAACTAGATGATGTAATTGAAATTTGTTATTTTGTAATGGTACCGCTTCGTTGAATTGAGCAGTAACAGCGAGAAGAATGAGAGTAATAGTAAATGAAAGAATTGTAAAAGATTGCATAATGTTGGTATTAAGTTCGAATCGTTGCTTATGTAGAAAGATTACAATATAAAATAATTTGTTCTACAATTTTTTATCCGCTTTTTATACCTATGCTCATTAGTTTATAGAACCAAAACAAAACCCAAAACTATAATCCTTTTGTTAGTAAAATAGTTTTTCATCGTCCTGAAACAAAGAATGGTTTTTTCCCCTGTCATTATATGCATATCATCATTCTATTTATATCGTATAAAGATAATTGTGTTTTGATCATCATTTATGATAAAAATACTATTTTATACTGTATGCTATGGTTAAAGAGTCTATAACTTTGTGTTGACAATATGAAAGAAAATTTCGCACTGAAAAACGATGAAATGATTTGTTTTTCTTCTGATTTGTAACTATTATTGTCGATTTTTCTTGTCTAACATGAGTGATGTCATAATATCATTACCCTGGGCATCCGTCTAAAAATCGCGAGCAGTATATCCAGAGCCCGGAGGAATTTGAATGAATTTGGCCGATACCGAGAGGGTAACGAGATGGAAGTTAAAATTCTGAAGATCTTTTGTCCACGTAATGGCCCTTTCCGCACACTCTCATGTTGTGATATGCGTATAGATCGGGTTTTTCCTCACACCTAGACCACCGAGGTGGTTTAGAAGTATGTAGTTTTGATTTCTAGTAACGAGATAGTCCGACCAAATTCCTCTCATCTCAGAAGATACAATATAGTTTGGTTATCCGGTATCGGGTAACGAGATCGGCTGATGAAGTCAATTTGGTTATCATCCTGGGTATCGAGACGTTCAGCTCTGGATACCCAGCGTTATGATATTATGACAGCTATGTCTATCATATCCCATGTCGAATCCGAAACATGAGTTTTCCGGATTTTCTAAGGGTCATCATAGAATATAACTAAAAGGATCGGTCATAAAATTTGCGATAACCGACTGAATTTTTCCAGTCGGATTCCAATGCAATTCCGTTTCCAGAAATCCGATCGGATTTGTTGGCCTGGGTATATGAAAGATACTCGTCGAATGTAACCTTTGACCAATAATGTGTTTTCTTTAATGATTCGTTGAGAACGGACAACTTTCAATGACAAATAAATGTGTTTGTTTAATCAGAATGATAATGAGTACATTGTATTCTTCAAAGAAACAGTTACTCTTTTCTCGCACAACTATGTACATCGGCGATATTTTCATTCACATTGCAGTTAAACCTTAGGAACATTTGACCAATCATTTAGAAAACTCTCCAGCCTTTTTAATTTTTAAAGAATAAAATCTTTTCGTCTCAGAATCACATGGGTTTTATCTCATATTATCACAAATGAAGACAATTTCTTTCAAGTGTGTAATACTTTTCAAAAATCTGAAGCTAATAAAAAGCGAAAGATATAGAAAAAGAATGGTCGTAAAAGTGATGTAAAACGCATATATCAGATTTAACATACGGTTCGCAATAGATATGTCATCCATTTGATTGTCAGATCTTATTAATTCAGTGACCAAACTAGAACACTGTAATCATAAACACCACGCCGGATAGTAATACCCAGTTATGATCGTACAATAGGATCGATCGAATCATTAAGATCACTTGTGAATGTTTTGTATCAATTCTAATCAAAAACAGACTTGTTAAATAGTTATCTGTTAACACCCAGGTAAAAAAATCCGATCGGAATCCTGGAAACGGAATTGCGTTGGAATCCGACTAGAAAAATCCCATCGGTTGTTGCAAATTTTATGAGCGATCGTTTTAGCTATATTCTCTGATGACCCTTAGAAAATCCATGTTTCGGATCCGACCTGGGCAGTTTTCCGTATCATGATAGAAGGCCAATCGTTTATGAAGATATTCTCTTTCATTCGATTACAAAGAAAATTTCATTTAAAATGACAGTCATGTTTTCCTTCGATATAAGCAGAAACGATCGAAATGTCTCTTATATCTTCTATCCCGTAACTACTACTGCAACCAGTTTCGCTGATCACAACTTACGTCTGATACGAACTAGACGTTTCAAATGGGTTTTTGCAAGATTCAAGTAGACATTTATTTGCCGTGAAATTCTCACTGAAATTTCTCTTATATCTTTTCGATTTCTTCGTCAAAAAATTGAATGTTTCCAATGCCTAACAAATGATCATGTCAACAACACGAAATCATCTTCACCAACGAAAAGATGAACGACTTATACTCTCTCAAATCTGTTTGTCAAGACATTCGTATATTTTGTTAAGAACAATTGCACGTCTCGAATAAATTTGTTTCAAAGAATTAATTATTAGTCGACGCCTGAGCACCAAAATGCGATAAATAAATGAGGAAATGCGCGTGTTAAGTTTCAGTATCCGTAAAGTCTGACTTCTGAGTGTTGAACAGCGTTTGTAGCGGCACATTTAGCAGTAATGAGAACTTGATAACTTGCATCCTGAATTGTACTACAGAAATATTGTATTCCACCACATGTTTGTCTGTAAAGAATTGTGCTAAGTCTAGTGATTCCACTATGGATTAGATTCCAACTGGCACCATCGGTAAGATTGGTGTACATCTCAAAACAAACCGATCATCATTATTCACATTTTACAAAAGCAGATAAAACACGATAATGGCCCACTGAAACTGGTAATGCGATTGGAATTGGCCGAGTCTGAACCAATGGTCACAATATTAAATCCACCAGTGATAAGAGAACTATACGTTGAACCATTTAAAATATACATTTGATTCGATTGTAATCTGTATTGAAATTCAAATTGAAATGCTGTATGATTAAGATCGTCATTTTCAATGGGAAGATTTTCGCAAGCAGTCAGTGATTCTGAATAATTCGTATATAGAAACGCATAACTATCTATTGCACTTGTATCTTTAAACTTGTATGTGCCGGAAATCGAAGTCGTTACTTTCATTGCTTCGTAATAAGATACATCTGCACTTGTCGATCGCACGTATGTAGAACTATTATTAGTCAATGAATCTTGGTAATATGCAACAACGCCGGTCACAAATGAAGTTCAGAGCTATGCCATAATATAAAATAAATAGCGATTCAAAGAAACAAACACCTCGATTGTACCGTGTGTTGATGATTCAATGTGCGATGATGAAGGAGCATGTTGGTAAGATAGGATCACGTATAAAACAACTATGATGGCAATTATTAAAGCACTTCCAATGGCAATTGATAAAATATTCCTTCGTAAAGATTAGATAAAATACTTGTTGAAATAAAAAACATATCGATAATTTTTGTACATACAACTCATCCATCCACAGAAAGGCTTTCTTAGTTCAAAATAAAAATATACTTTGGTTTTTCCTTAGAAAAACCAGTTATGAATACCGTTTCTATCTTGCGTTGGATGTGTCATACAGGCTGCAGTAAAAGTACACTTTCATGCGACTGAGCACATCTCAACAATTAATTTGATATTTTCCGTTGACATCATGATCATTCGAAATCTCGTCAACAACGTAATAATTGTTTTATTTAACTGTAATGTAATTGTTAGGCAGAAGTAATTACGCGAGTAAAGAGAAATTTTTCCTCTCGTTTTTTCCCCGATTCATACTCATTCGTTATGAAGAATGACATTGATCATTAAAAAGAAAAATATTGTTTCTATTTTCGTTCAAATCGATTGCAATTCAATATTCAATTGTTCAAGCTTTTTCAATCTATGACTTCGAGTAATAAAAAGACACTTTCGACTGGTTTCAATCTGATCATGTTTATATAAACTCGATGATAAAATTTCATAATAATAATCGTGCTGATTTTTTCGTTCCTTTGTTTCTCTTTCGTCAAACGAGAGAAAAAAATGCAAATGTACGTCCATAAATATAGATTTATTCAAGAAACGCAAAAGAGTGTATAAACGGCTGAATAATATTTTGAATAAAATCCATTTTGTGCCATTGAATTTTTGTCACAAGGTCTCCTCCACGTGTGATGAGGATATTATTTCAGACGTCAGTCGATTACGATGAATAAGCGTTTTATTTTCTTCTCAATTCGAGTTTTACGAAAGTAATTTCATCAAAGAGATTTTCTTGTCGAACACGAGACGCTTGTTTTTCTATTTGTTGTTGTTCGAAGACGACGAATTGAACTTTTGTCCGAGTTGACTTTTTCTACTGCTTGTTTATATGTCTGTGTATATGTGGAGGCGATAGAGTTAATCCGTACATATCATGGAGAAAAAAATTGAAGACGACGACGACGACGATGAAAAAGAAGAAAGAGAACGGCAACAGACACAAGAACATAATCGACGTTATCCTCATCTCTCATTGTCCAGTTGTACCAGTGTCGAAAATCAAGTAACCTTTCGTTATGTATTCTCTTCGTTAAATATTTTCTTTCAATAAAGATCAAAAAACCCTATCGGTATCAACAAGTGATCATCGATAATGAACATCGTTATCCTCCGATTATCCTTCCGTCTGAACGTATATTATTTCAAATGAATCCTTCAACATTATCACAATACACATCCAATCCATCGTTGACAAACACTTATCATAGTTTACAAATTCATGATGAACCGAAATCTCTTTCACCGTTGCAACTAAAAACAAATAAATTACATCATGCGAAATCTCATCATGAACTTTATCAACAAAACAATGGATTATCGTTATCACCAATAAGAAAAGTGAATAATCATGAAAATGATAATAGATATTCGACTGATTCACCCCAATCAGTTATGTCATTACGAATTCCTGTAACGACAAGTACATCGCCGACAAAGAGTAATTTGAATGTAACACAACCATCTCCAGCACATAAAATTCCATTGTGGAAACGTTTCAAGAAGATGATTGTACCGAAAAAACGAAAAAATCCATCGTCAAAAATGCCAACATTGTTTCTCAATGAAATTTCTGAAAATGAACCAAGTACAAGCGAATTCTTTTCTCGTAATCTAAACGTAAAATCTTTTCTTTTAGATCAAACTGTCACAGACAACGTCAATTTCGATCTCTTACGAAATCCTTTGAAATTATCCGAACTAAAAACATGGATTAATCCCGAACTATTTCCCGAACAACAAATTCGTAATGAATACGAAGTATGACTTTCCAAAACTAATTCATTTCTCTGTATTAACTTCATTTCTCTCTCTCTCTCTCTCTCAGAAACTTCCAACCGAACCTCTTCATCCAAAAACAGTAGCTCTTCGTCCAGAAAATAAAATGAAAAATCGATTCAATTGTATTGAACCATGTGCGTATTCCCATCGAATTTCACAAATTAAAATCAAAATTGTCATTTGTAGATGATCATTCTCGAGTTATTCTTCGAACATTACCTCATGATTCAACAAGCGACTATATCAATGCATCGTATATCGATGGATATCGAACAAAGAAGGCTTATATTGCTTCTCAAGGTTCATTGAATTGTTAATATATTAAAAACTAGAATGTGATTTCTTCTAGCACCGACGGATACAACATTGTATGATTTCATTCGAATGATTTGGCAATTTCGTATCGAATCAATAGTAATGGTTACACGATTGTTTGAAGATGGAAAAGTAGAAATAAAATAAAACGATTAGTTGACCTTATTGAATTGATTTTCGTTCGCGTTTTCAGCATAAATGTTTACAATATTGGCCTGATGAAGGTGAAAAACAAATTAACAATTTTACGATTCGTTTTGAAAACGAAGAAAGATACACTTATTACACAATACGTCGATTTGTTTTATTAAACCCAATTGAAGTAGAATAAAAAGGACATTTTATGTTTATCTCTTTGTTTTCCTTTGATTTAGTCATCGGAAACTTTAACAATCAAACAATTCCATTTCTTATCTTGGCCAGGTAAACTGATAAATATTGATTTTGCGCTTCTCGAACTTAAAATTTTCTTCAGATCATGATGGATTGACATTACCTACACCATTGCTGGATTTTCGGCAACGATTTCGTAATAATTGCAAGATATCTACAAGTCCAATTTTAGTGCATTGCAGGTAATAAACAAAAGAAATAAATTGAGATTAAATATTACCTTGGAAATCGTTTAGTGCTGGTGTTGGTCGTTCAGGGACATTTATTGCTTTAGATGCTTTATTGGAAATGTCGACATATCAAGATACAATCGATATACTTGAATTTACTCATCGAATGAGGTAAAACGAAGAAGGTTTGTCAAGGGAAATATTTTGAAATCTTTCTATTTAGGCAAAATCGTGTCTATATGATCCAAACTGTTGGTCAATATGTATTTTTATATCGCGCATTGGTTGAAGGCATTTTAACATTGAATGCATCTATATCATTACCAGAATTTATGACAACGAGAAGAGTTCATATGGACATCAAAGATCAATATCGAGTAAGACAATAGAGAAGAGAGAAACAACGATTTTCATTTTATGTTGGCAGTTATTAGAACAATTGCAAGCAACAGTCGAATTTTCGTATCATACTGCACGTGATCCGCTCAATATCGATAAAAATCGTGTAGAATCAATATTAGCTGGTAAAGCGACTTTCAGATTCGCGATAAACATCGATATCATTTGATTTAGCTGATAATAATCGACCTTATCTGATGACACAAGTGGAAAAGACGACAGATTATATCAACGCAGTATTTGTAAATGTAAGAGACGTTTAAACATTTCCAAAAGGACGAACTTGATTGTTTTTCAGTCTTACCGTCATGTGTCCACATACATTGTTACACAATATCCATTACCACAAACAATGGTTGACTTTTATCGTCTTATTTTTGATCATAATATCTCCATAGTCATGCTCATTGAAACAATACCTCTGGATCCGGTAGGAATCAGACAGAGATTTTGTTTTCTTTTTATCATTGAATGTTTTCCTTGTAGCAAAATCTTCCATACTGGCCAAGTGCTGTTTCTGAAAATGTTTCCTTTGGACCGTTTGAAATCTTATTATCCTCACAAAAAGAAGATGATTACCTTATCGAACGAGTACTTCAAATAAAGTACACAAGTAAAAGTATATTCGTATGTTATTCGCATTGAATAATATCATTTTTGAAAATAACACTCGTCTTCGTTTGTCTTTGATAGACTAGTGATCAAACGAAAACAATTCGTCAGTTTGAAGTAAAGAATAATACGCGTTTACTACCCGTTGTCAAACGATTTTTGAAAGAAATGCGAACGCGTCCAGAACAGAATGTTATCTTACAATGTTTGTAAGTGAAAAAACTCGTCTGTCGTTTGTTTATTTGAAATTTTCGTTTGAAGAAACGGTGTGACATGGTCGGGGTACTTTGTTGCTTTGTGTAATTCAATTGATAAGATGCAAACAGAACAAATCATCGATCCATTTCAAATCGTTCGTTTGATTCGTGCCAGTCGTCAAGAATTTATCGATCAAGTAAGTTTCAGTCGGTCTCGTCGAGAATTTCTACGATTGAATGATGTTTTTAGAATCAATATGAGAACTTATTTGTATCAATGATTAATTATGCTCAAGAATATTTATCTTTTGGTGCAACATCAAATCATGCAGTGGAAAATTCTGTTTATATGAACACTTCAGAGAAAAATCGATCATTTGCCAATAAATAAACGAAAAAAGAAAAACAAAATCGATTTATGATGTACTCGGTGATATTGTTTTTGAAATGAGAAAATAAATATAAAAGTTTTCTGGATAAGATTACCTTGAACATGAAAGGAACTTGATAATAGTATAGAATTTTTATTTTGTAAATTAACAAATTAGAATGGAAAACGAATTTAATTTTTAAAACGAAGTAACTGATCGTACACGATTGATCAATGTTTTCACACTTTCATATCGATGTTGTAACCATTGAATATCATGAATACGTTCACGAATCTTTCGTCGAATGACCAGATACATCGTAATCGAGTTTCCTAAGAATAAAGTGAAAAATATTGCCGATAGAACCTTCAACATAAACTGCCAATCAGGATTCGGTTCACTTTTTGGATCCATTGAAATCTTAAAGAGAAGATATGCATTGTATAACTCGAACATATATCCAATGACGAGAAATGGTGCAAGAAATGAAAGACCACGGAGCATCCACGATTGAAATCCTCCAATAGAGATTTGCAATTCATCGGAATCTCCCAATGCTCGTAAACGATAAAGAAGACCTCGTTGATAATAATATAAAAGTACTTGTACACAAGTCATGTATAGATTGAATAGATAATGTTGTTGCCGAAAGATTTTATAGGATTTAGCTGCTGGCCAAATCAAAACAATACATGTTAAAGCTGTCGAAATAAAATGGTGTAAACGCCACCAGAATTGTATTTTTGAACCATTAACAACCAGGATTGACTCGCGAATTGTTAATGTACAATAATACCAAACTAGCAGAAAATGGTAAAGAGCGTCTAATGCACGATTCACTGGCATTATCGTAGTCATCAGGAATGATAGAATCATAAGAATCAAAGTTACACGTAATTTGAATTGTTCATAACTTTCTTTGTATTTCAACTGTTCAGATTTATCCAAAATCGAAACCGGTAGTTGACTTCCAAGAATAATACGTAGGTAAATCTCGGGTGGTTGTGGTAATGTGTATTGAATTCGTTTTAAATAATCCGATCGTTGTTTAATTAGATGTTCACGAATTGTACTTAAACGAATAAGACGTTCTTCGGGTGTTTCTTTTGTCCTTTCACTCTCACGACGAATGCGTAACAAATCAGATTTATCCAATTGCTTGCCGTTATCGGCCACAACGATTAACGATTGATGCACGTCGATGGCTTCATTTAGACGTTGAATCTTTTTTTCGAGTTTATTAAATTCAAGTCGATGTTCCTTTTTGAGTTTTTCAACTGTTTCTAATTGAGTTAGATATTTCTGATGTTCCTGTTCGAATGTACTGATTTCATTGGATAAGTCTTCCCATTGTCGAATGAGATCCTGTACTTCAGCATCGAATGCACTGTTGGATATTGTCGAGCACTTTTTACGTCGTTTTATTGTTTTTTCAGGCTCGAGCTGATTGTCAGTCGCCATGTTGTACTTTATAGTAGCAGAAAGAAACAAAGAAAGAAAAACAATGTACGATGTAACCTTCGATAATAACTTGACGTGTTATCTTCATAGATTAAAAAGGAGAAAAAAAGCCAAGTCTTTCGATTTCAACTTCAATAAAAAGAAACAAAGCCTACAGACGCATTTGTTCTATGACAGACAGCTAACTTCATGGCTCGGTTTTATCTTTTCAATGAGTACAAGGGTCATCTATAGAAAAAGTAGTGTGGGAACACGAAAGATCAATTTTATAGTAATGTAATAAAACACTAACAGTATTTATATTTGAATTTGCGACAATAATATCGATTTTATGATTGGAATTCACATTGGCCAGGGTTACTGATCTTAGATTAATACCAACGAAATATGTTGTGCGAGTGGAAGACGTTCCATCGCCTCTGTTCAGCAGAATGCCAATATTTTGTGAGCCAGAATTTGCAACGACGATATCAATCGTACCGTCACAATTAACATCGCCGATTGTAAAGTGACTATATCAGGTTTGCTATCGTTGTACCGACTGAATAACCAATTTGAGGAAGAAAGGCAGAATTTCCTTTGCTAAGAAGAACGCCGAACATTGTTTGAAACCAGATTTGTTGTAACTATATCATCATTGTGAAGATCAGTCGCAATTACATATAGTGGAGTGTCAACAACGGAATAAGTAACTTGAGAATAAAGTGAGCCATTACATTTGTTAAGGAGAATACTAACATTATTTGAAAGAGAATTTGTAATAACAACATCAAGTTTATGGCCATTGTTCATATCTGCGACGGATACGGAATATGCACGACTTTCAACTCTATAGTTTGATTAAGAAAAAAAAGTTCAGTTTCCTTTATTGAGAAGAACACCCACAGAATCTGAACCGTGATTGACAACAATAAGATCAATTTTACTATCATTGTTCAAATCATTAGTCACGACTAGATATGGATTAGCGCCAACAGCATACGTATTTTCAGATTTGAAAGTTCCATTCTCTAAGTTTAATAGAATACCAACAGTGCCCGACGACAATATCGAGTTTATTATCTTGATTTACATCTGTCACAGTTACTGACACAGGATTGGTTCCAACTGAATAAGCTGTTTCATTGTAAAACATGCTGATACAATCTAAGAAATACAATTATCTATATTAGTCGATGGTGTGCTACCAGTTTAAAAGTAAAACAATTCATGAAAACTCGTTATTCTTGACAGAAATCGATTTTTTAATCCTATAGAGTATATCGCAACTACAACAATTTATGTGCAACATTCAGTGTCTCGTTTCTTAGATTATGTTCACACATTACTTACTAACTATGAATGTTGAGGATAATGAAGATGCTGGTGATGACGTGGTATTTACAAGTAAAACTGTGGATATCGTTGTAGCGACTGATAGCATCGACACTAATGTAGAAAATAATAAGCAACATAAAGATAACCATGGTAGTATATCTATCAAAAAAAAGTACTGTTCTTTCAAAAGCATAAATAATGCTAGAGCAATTGAACAGACCGTAAATTACAATTCTCTCCTCGATAACTTTTCCCTATCAGTAACTGGCGGTACAAAAACTTGTGTGGTACTAAGAACCTAACTATATTCATTTTTTGCAGATGAATTCGTAGAAATTTGTTGAGTAACATGACATTCTATTTTTACTAACATCTTGGAATTCGAATTCCGTCCACGACAACCATAAGAACAATGTCCGTATCAACAAATATCGTCTCATTTGCGTTCGGTTTGTAGGCAAACAGCATACAGTTGAAAAATAGTTGATGAAAACTGATGGCCTTACATTGAGTTTGAATTAAACAATTGATTTGACACTCCAGAACATCGAATACGATTACTGTTGAAAAAGGTAAACAATTACAAACTGGTAATGAGAATAAGTTGTATAACAACAAGGTAATCAGTAATATACTCTCTCATGTTCTTGTTTTTCTCTTAAAAACCGTATACTTAGAAGTTCCATTTTGCAATTAATTCTAGATTCTGTAGCGCATGAAAAAGAAACTAATCTAAGGAAATATAGCTATTTATATATTATCAATTCTTCATCGTTATTATATAAATGGCTGTTGAATATATTGAACATCTCGACACGAAATGTTTTTACTGACTGAAAAACGGTTTTGTCACGATGATATTAAAATAGGATAGAAGTTTCGTCTCAAATAAGTTCAGTGATTAAATGTCATGACTTCCCAAAAATAAAACCCGAATCAGAAGTTAATTTTGAAAAAACTGTTTTATATTTTGTTCGTCGTTTCCTTTCAATTGAAAATAATAAACTCAAGAGACAAAATGAATAAGACATTGTTCATTGAAATGCCCCATTTGTTCGATAGAATGATTCTTCAATGAATTTTCCTCGTGCATGAATTGGAGTTTGATATTGATGAGCATTTTCATCTAATTTCCATCCATATTCCATCGAACTTGAAATAGGATATTGATATTTTTGATCGGGTGCAACCTCTTGACGTACTTTTAAATATCTAAAACGACCTTTATCTTCTGCTGAAAATCCATCATAAAGAAGATGTTGATGTTCTTTTTTCACTGGATACATTTCTTTCAGAATATCTGGGTTATGTTCAACATCGAGCTTTTCTCGTAATTGATTTACTGTAACGCTGGAATCATAGCGACGTTTAGGTTTCGGAGGTAGAACAATTGTTGGTAGAGTTTGGGCAACAGGTTTCGATGTGGCTTGAGTGTAAAAGGCACGTTTAAACCATTCATCTTCGTTTGAAGTTGCTTGAAATTTTCGATGCCATGAGATACGAGTGACAGATTCTTTTTCAATCAGTTCTTTCCAAGCATTTTGTGAGCGTGTATCAAAATTCATTCGCGTCATTCTTATTAAAAAACGTCTGACAATAAGAACGAGAGAAAGAGAAGTTCTTATCTCTATAATTTTTATATCAAATACATCTGTATGTAGCAAACAATCACCATGGAGATGAAAGAGAACGACGTTATATAAAATCGCACAACAATGATAAAACTGTATTTTCATCTTAATTGAAAATATACACGACTTTTATGAGATGCATTGATGTTCTTTATTTTATTGCATACGAAAACAGTATTGTAACAGAAAAATAAATAATTCTGTTCAAAGCCATTCAGTAACCTGGAATGTCATCGAGAGTTGGACATCTACAGCGGCATTCAGTTCCACGACGTTGATAATACGAATCTTGAGTGGCTTTCTTGCATGCAGCTACACACTTGGATGAGAAAGTCGAGAATGGTTCGGTCTTAAGAAGATGAAAGAAAAAATAGATTTAGACTCGTTGGTCGATGCCCATAATGCAATATTTACCGAAGAACCAACATATTCCACAGCTTTACGGTCTGCACTAGCAGTGTATTTACTATCGCACATGCAACTTGGCAATGCCATTGTCTTACGTTTAAAAAAGTCTTGACAGTACTCGAGATCAGAGCCTGTAAAAGATGCGCAAACTTTTTCCATAGGACAATTAGCCAAGTACAATTGGACCGTGCATGCAGCTAATATGATAATAATGGGTAATATGCACGATGATTGCATTTTTCACTTTAGAGATAATATTCACTATGAAGATACTCTATGGTACGGATATATATACATGATGCCAGAACGATCTTTGAGTAACATCTGTTTTTCAGTTCTATTTCATATTAATGCAAGTGATTTCTATTTTGTTATTCATTGTAAATAGCTATTTGGTGAATAATCGAAGCTTTGAAACAGCTGTTACACTTGTGATATGCTTAAAAAGTGTAATGATTAGTCACGTTTTTAAATTATAGTTTCAAATTTGCTCGTAAGAATGTTTTGATTGTTTCGAATTGAATTCCTATCGATGGAATGTCTCAAATATGAAAGCAATTCAGACGTGTACATTATTCACACCCTTGTGAAAAGCAAAATACATAAAAAAGTCATGAATGAATGATCTTTACTCGCATTTCAATCATCGTTTCTTCTCTCAGCTTTCATAATTGAAGAAAAGAGAAAAGCTGTGACATATATTTCACATTGATAAGTTTTTATTGCATCATCAGAAGAATGATTCTGCCATTCGCGCTGGCTATATAAGAAGAAATCATCTTTTTTTTTATATACATATTCAATTCGTCATGGAACAATCTCATGGTTACAAGCGTTTTCTTTTATCAATGAATACGAGCCATTGTTATACAAGTACTCCACAACGACAGAAAAGTCGACGCGATCATCGTCGTTATTCGTCGAAACCAACCGTTCATATAAACCGTGTTACGGTTATTCAACAGGGAACATCGTGTCAGTGTAAAAAACGGAAATTAGAAGACATGTTTGATTTTTTTTGAGTCTTCTCGTCGTGATTGGTTAATTTCAAACGCAAGCAAATGATTTTTAACAAGCTGAGAAAGGCACCGTGTACACATGAAATTACAAAACTTTTGGTCATTTTTCTACAGAATCCACTTTTGATGAATTAAAATTATCTTGTAATAAAGAATAAAGACTAATGAGGCTTTCACGCGAATTACCCGCTAATGATGACGATGATGGAGGTTGAGTCAGATTTGTTCGAGAAGAATTTTCTGTGGAATATGAGCCAATTGTTGTTAAAACATCTGGTCCAACTCGATGAAACTGTCGACGACGTCGACGACGAATATATGAGCAAGCGCCAGTTCGAATTCGATTGATAATAATCGGAGTTACCGGCGTTGGGGTTATTCTTAATTTACGAATATGTACTTCTAACAAACTATTTGCCAATTGACAAAGTCGATCAACTTTTATATCTAAGCCATCGACCTAAAGAGACGATAAGAACCAAACTTTCTCTTAAATACAGTTACACATACTTGTCTCTCAATTTTACATATCCGTGTTGCTAAACTCGGTCCTGATTCGTAGCTATCAACTGATTTCGGCGTTCCTAAGACTTTATCCAATCTGAAAAGTAGAAGTTATCTTTGGCAAGAAAAAGTGGAAATGATTATTCTAGTACCTTCCTTGGATATATTTCATTCTAGCAAGCATATCCACATTTCCTGTTGAATATTGTTCAATCACATCGGTCACATCGTAGGGTCGTAAAGCTTCTCGAAATTTTCTTCTTGCAACGAAATATTTGACTTTCCGAGTAAATCGAATAGCATGTCGATGAACAGGTGTTAACGATTTCACATCATTTGCATAGTATGAATGATCATCATCATTATCTGCAATCAAACAAACATCTATTTCGCAATAGATCAAGAAGAATCTTTCTTACCTGATGATGATCCTTCGGGTGGGAAAAGAATACTTGCAGGTGGTGACATACTCGCTGTTTCGGAAAGTGTGTCAATACACGAGCGCATAACTGCGACTGTCGCACTTGGAGTAATTTTTAAATTGGGGGATTTCGGTGATATTGTATGTGTGTCACGTGACGGTGTACGTCGGCGAAAGCTAACTCGATTTAAAAATGATTGATTACTCCGTAGTTTCGATGCCCTATGGAAAAATAATGATCCGGTTTGATGTGTAGAGAAGCGAAAAAACTTACGCTGAGTGATGATGATTCATATGTGATGATAGAGACGTATCTGTATTTTCTCGTGCGGGTCTGACATGAACTTTCCAAGTTGCTTTAGAGAGAGATTTTTCATCAGCAGCATAAACACGCCAGAGATTTTGTATTAACAAAACTGCTGGAATTTTTCGTCTTTTGTAATGTTTCTGTCGTTGTTGTTGTTGAACTTTCAACGCAAAACCTGAACCTAAAATGCCCTAGATAATCAAATAGAAGAAAGAATAATTTGTTACTGGCTATAAAGCAAAGAAGAATTTACAGCTGGTAATGCAAAAAAGCTGATTCCGATAAACGAGCAAATCGCAGCGATTAATTTTCCAATGTACGACGAGGGAACTTTGTCACCATATCCAACCTAGGAGAAAATTTTTGTGTTTAAACATTTATTTGAATAAAACGATGTTACCGTGCATAGTGTGATCTAAAGAAAAAAGCAAAGATAAATTTGAAATGAAAGAATTTAGTATAAACATACAATGCCCCACCATAAGGCATCAGCGAATGTTTCGAATTTGTGTCGATCTGCGTCGATTAAATGACTCAGTGATTGCGCGGACATAATTGTAGTAAGATTGGTGATTAAAGTTTGATTTTGTTCATGTATGTTATCTTTTTCAACGAGAAACATCACAAACGAAGAAAAGATTAGAACTAAAAAGCCAATATAGATGGTTGTGATCAATTCCTAAAAGTGAAAACTTCAATTTTATCCTCTCATCTTATCACGAAAACGAACCTGTCGATGTGCGTAAACGACGGAACCTAACAACTTCCAAGTTCCTGCTCGACGATCCATTCTTAACATGCGTAAAATTTGAAAAAATCTTAAACCACGTAAAGCCGAAGCAGCAAAAACACCATTCCCACTACGGATATTCAAACAAAGTGTCAAAACTGTCGCCAGAATCATAATGAAATCTAAACAAAAAACAAAAACACATTCCTTGTAAATTTTCTTTCGCAATCGCTCACCAAGTGCGCAAAATGGTTTTCTCATAAAACGTAAACGACCCATTAATGTCTGATATCGTGAACGACAACCAGCACTCCATACTCGTAAGGATAATTCAACTGAAAGCCATATAAATACTATAATTTCCTAGAAAAATCATTGAAAAAAAGTGAATTTGAATTCACACATAGAATCAACAGAAATCTTACACTAGGTAATAACACAGTTGTTGCTATTTTTTCATACTCTGGCATTGTAACAACCACAGACAAAAATAAACATACGAAAACAGTGATAAATCTATCAACAGAAAAACACTTTATAGTTATTTATTGATTATTAGAACATGCTGACCTAAGTAATATAACCTGATTTTCATGCGTACAAACGTTTTTCTCATTAGGGAGTCCAATTTCAAATGAAAGACCTTGAATCTTTTAAAAATCATAAAATATTCTAATTTCCGCATCTTTATTCTCTTCTTCAAGAACAAAATTATCCTCATTAGATGTTCATACGTTTCCATTCTATTTTCAATTCATCTCCAAAGAACAAACTGATTTTTTTAATATCAAAGACAAAGACTGATAACATCTACCATCCAATTCCGATCTTTTCATTCAGTTCCAGTCCTCTCGCGAACATGAACATGCTTTTCTATTCTCATTAAAGCATGCGAAGAAGAACAAACAGTATAAACATCAATGACTTGCAAACTTTATTACGTCTTTATCTTTCTACGCATATTCTCATTATCAACTGTGTACTGAAAGCGATCAAATCTCTTCAAGTAATCAAATTACGTATGATTTTGCTTTTCCGAATAGTTTATTATTGGAAAACATGGAGAGATTCTCTTCCTACCTTGTCATAAAAGTGCACGAAGGTAAATTTTGAGACAAATGACTTACACAAACGTATGATAAATAATAGCTTTGTAACCATGTGCTCGTTCTAAGAAATTATAAACAATTAACTGAGCACGACGATAATTGGCCGAGCGTTTCTGTGCTGAATGGAAAATCAACGGTTTTCCCAGAAGAGAAACACGTTTTTCAAGTAATAAACGGCTATCGTTAGCCGACAAGCCAAGTAATGGTCGATATTTCAAAGGAGAGACATATACCGGACGAAAATCAGATGTGGTCTCTGTAGTTGTTGTTGTTTGAAGATCTTGTTTCATGTTTAAAAACGTAACCGAATGACGTGGTTCAATTTTCGGTGATGGATGGAAATTTGAATGAATAATGACGGGACCCTCTTCAGCAAATTTCACCGACGGATGAGAAGTCGCCGAGAGATTATGTTTCTTATTCGATTTTGTGAGTTGACTCGAGAGAACAAATGAGGAATCGTGTACTGTTTGGAAAGATTGACTTTTCTGCTGCTGCTGCTGTTGATTAGAAGAAGAAAAAAAGATGTGCGATTATATTGTTCAAAGTTTTTACCTTTCTTCCTTTTTTTTCTCGGCTCACCGTATTAGCATTATTAGTTTTTCCTTGTTCTTCTTCTTCTTCTTCTTCTTCTTCGTCTCCGGTGTAATCGGAATCTTTCTCGTCATTATCGTTCTCATTTATTGGTATTGATATTTGCTGAACATTGTCAGATACATTTATTGGTACATCTTTCACAATATGTTTCCGTAATATTGAACGAAGAACTGGTGGTGGTGAAGTTTCAGCATGATGATTTTCGATAATTATTGGCACAACATTCGATTCTTCATAACCATCATCATCATCATCTTCTTCTTCTTTCTCTTCATTATCATCAGTTTTATCATTGTGGTTTGTTAATATCGACATATTGTCTATGACTTGATTAGATTTATATTCATCCGAATACGTTTTGAAGTAAGATGACATTACCAAAAGATAAAATAATCATAATGATTAGAAAATACTCGTCACAAAATGATCATCTAAAACAAATATTGAACAAACATGTCTTTAACATTGCTGATTTATATGTAGGAAATATCTGACGTCAATTCATGGTAAATCATTAACATACTCGATAGATTTGCACTCCAGTGAAATCAGCATTTTCTAATCGATTAAAACAAAAGAAACACGCACAGAGTAACTATGTCTGATGCCTAATCGATATATCTCGATGTGAAATGAGGCGAGATAAAGATCAACAAAACGATCGTTATACTGATAAGTATGTTTCTTCTTCTTCTCCCCCTTTAGCTTCCTTTTGTATCTCGAAATATGTTTAGATCATAATGGCATCTTCAAGAGCACTCGTTCACTTCTTATCGAGCAGAAATTGAGATGTAGGAAAGTTTAGTAATGCGTAAACGATATACACAAGCACTCTATTCATTTACTCGTTTTTCTTGCTCACTAGAGACGTGTTTTTTCTTCACGATGAATTTGCTTTTCCTATTTTCGAGTCTTTTTCTTACCCATCATCTTTCTCAATAATCATATTTGATTATTTTGTCGATATTCTGTGTCAGTTTTTCCTTGCACGATCGAAAATAATGTATGGATGGATTGATCTTATATCTATTTCTGATAAAAATACTTCTTACAGTTCAATAATACATTAACGGATATGAGAAAACACTTTAGGGAATATGAGAAATGCTATCGATGAACATACTCAGCAGAATATAAGACGAACTTTGTGTTCTCCTACAATACAATTATTAATTTCTGTTTCGTAGTCAATTTTAAATAAAATCTCTGTGATTCGCCTCTTTTCGCTATTGGAGAAAGTTGTTTATAACCATGTGTACTGAAAAGAATCTTCTCAAGGATTAACTTACACTTCGTTTTACAATTTCCAGACGGGAAAATAGCAAAGCAATGTTTGTGGATATTCTCCTTAAGCTCATTTTTCACACGGGTATATGAGAATATGTTAAAGCATATGGATGTATTCTTTTTTTCTCTTTCTTTTTGTTTGTCTGTAGTAATCGAATAGAAAGGGAAAGAAATTAGGCCGCTTTTTATTATAGAACAATCGAATGATTATGCATTGCTGCTATTTTCATTGAAATTTCTGCTGAAAACATCGATGACAATATGTTGTTGTTGAATAATTTTTGATTTCGATTAATTATATTGGAGAAGGTTCGCGAACAAATGATCATCGCAACTAATTTTCATATTTATCTAATCATTTGTTCAGATCGCATCCGATCGTGACAGTTCGTATTACGAATTATTTCATATATCTTTCATTTATTTATCAATAAAAACATCTTTTCGATATCAACGTCATGTTTAATTATCTGATGGTTGAATTTGATTATTCAAGGTCGAATCTTACGAATGTACGATGATTTCATAATCGATAGGAATACTCTCAGAAATGAAAAAGTACAATTTCATTGATGTGTCAATTCTCCCTTAAGAGAAATCTCTTTGAATATGTTGAAATTTCTTTTTCTAATTAACAATCAAGTCTCATTTTCGAATGACATTGAATTCAAACGAAATAATCATTCTCTCTAGAAGCAAAACATGGCAATCTTGCATTTGATTTTTCTCCTTGACTATGATTTATTGTAATTAACATAATTACATTAAGAGCATCTAAAAAGCGTCATTATCAACATATCGTGTGTATCAACACGTAAGAAATATTTAGTCAATCGTCTTTAATTTTGCATTTTATCGATGTATTATTAATGCATAGATGGGTTGAATGAATGTTTATTCTTTTTTTTTCTTTTCTTTATATTTGACTACCTCTCCGAGGTCTTCTTATTACAATATTGCCGATGATAATATTATGACGAATATTTTATTTTGGTCATGCTTGATTGCCTTCGTTCGGTTTGTCTTCTTACCTGCGCATCACTTCGCTAACCACTTTCAGCGGTAGACCTTTGCTGTTCGCGTTGTACGTTGAAGTAAAAACAATCACGCAAACGTATATTACTTTTCTACATCTTCTTCACAAGAAAAAATGAGGTAAACATATTGTGTAAATTGTGTATAAAAAAAGAATTCTATTTTTATTTGAAAATCTTCATTTCAATCAATACAATAGCAAATCAAAGTAATTATAATCGAAATTATTGATTTATAAAAGACAAAAAAAAAACTGTATACGAATGCATTTGCTTTTAGTTCTCACAATAATCTTCGATCACCACGCAATCCAAAAGAACCTACTCGGGAACGAGAATCTCATAAAGATAGTCGTGAACGAAAAACAGGATCACAACATCCAGCAGCCTCAACGTCATCCGCAAGCAATGGCACTTCATCGACAACCGATCGGGCATTTAAAGAAAAACATCATCCACTATTAATTGCCATTTGGAACACCGATCGAACGCAAACAAATATCGATGAAAAACTCAAAGGTCTTCGCGATTTATTCAAAAAAGGCACAAGTATTCATCCTAAGAAAGACATTCTTCATTATCCTTACATATCATTCTCTTTTGCCATTCAGATCCAAGTGTGAATTGTGAAATTCTTCATGAACAAACTGGCACACCGATCGCACAGGTATCACCATTGATTATCGCTTGTTTCGAAGGTGATATTGACATCATCAAATTATTTATTGAAGTAAGAAGAATGAAATGTGTATGTAAAGTTCCTTTTTTGTTCTATTTCAAAGCATGGTGCTGATCCAAATCAAACAGAAAGTGAACATCATTTGACACCGATTCATGTCCTGTGTGATGCAGAATATCACGGACAAAGTTTACGAGTAAAATAAGAATAAAAATCTTTTCGAAACATCTTATTTCATTGGGTTTTTTCTTCTATCATTTAGCAAAAAGATCGAGCAGAACTCATTCGTTTGTTAGTTAAACATGGTGCTCAAGTTAATCATTTAGATCGAAGTTCCATGGCACCGATTCATAAGTAAAAACAACAAATGTTTGTTTTATAAGCACAAGTTTGTTTTGCATTCTAGAGCGGTTATTCACGATCGCCCTGAATGTGTCGAAGCATTGATGGATTCACGCGCTGATCCAAATGTTGCATTTATGGGTGACACACCATTAAGTATTGCTGCTCGACATAACCGAAAAAGAATCGTTCAGTATGGATGAAAACTTCTCTTGAATAATTCACGTCGTTTGTTTTTTCTTTAGAATTTTACTCAGTCATAAAGAAACAAACGTGAATCATCGTAATGATCAAGGTGGTACTGCATTACACTTTGCCAGTGCTGGTGAGTTCGGATAAACAACTTCGAAAATAAATCGTCATGAATTGTTCTTTAGGCATTGTCGATAGTCCGGAATGTGTTGAAGTTTTGTTACAACATGGTGCGAAAATCAATGCTCATGATTTGAAGAATAATACGGCTGCTATGGTTGCTTGTTTCTTTAACAAACCAAGAATTTTAACAACCTTACTTCGACATGGTGCTGATCCTACACCTCGAAACAATGAAGGTGAGAAAGAAAAGACAAAATTTACATTTCATCATTTATTTTCACTTGTAGGAAAAGACGCATATGATGTAGCTGTAGAGAAAGAATTTGATGAATGCAAAGATCTGATTGCTAAAGCACTGGAAAAACGTGGTATTAAGCCAGGAGTTAAACCACATCATTCAACAACAGCGACTGATAAAGTATCGGAAGATGTCGAGAAATTAAAACTTAAACGTTAAGAACAAGAGACAAGTCAATACTTTTAATAATCAATTCAAACCAACAAAAACAACAATAGAATACTTATCAGTCAGAAATATTGTTTTTTTTTTCACTGTTAATCTTTGTCTTTTCATTATTGTCATTGCATGAAATGGTTCTTCATTTTCTCTCTCTTGTCTACTAACTAATTTAACTCACACATCTGTTTCATACATATTTTTTGTTCTAACATCTAACAATCGCTTTTTTTCCCTGTCTCTTCTTGATCGATTGTCACATGAAATTTTAGTGCACTTAAGTGGTATATGTATGCATTTTCTTAGCTTCTTATTCATTCATACTGACAATATTCTTCTTCGCACATAACTTCAGTTCTATTCTTTTGAAAAAAAAATCGCTTCACATTGCCGTAGGTCTAATGCTTTTTTGAATTGATTTCCCGCATGCTCATTTGTCTCCACTTGACTCATTCTTGCAAGTGTTATCTTTTTTTCTCTCTCTAACCTCTCGCTATAATACTAATAAATGATCATTTTCGCTTTGCTTGCATAACTACAGCTGTCTGTCATGAATTTTTTAACATAGCACATCTAGTAAAAATTTCCTTCTAATAAATCAAAATTGATCTTAGTTTCTTTTTTTATTTCTTTGTCTGCCTGTTTCTGTTGTTCTCACGTTTTTTTTTATTATTGATTATCGCTTGTTTCGAAGGTGATATTGACATCATCAAATTATTTATTGAAGTAAGAAGAATGAAATGTGTATGTAAAGTTCCTTTTTTGTTCTATTTCAAAGCATGGTGCTGATCCAAATCAAACAGAAAGTGAACATCATTTGACACCGATTCATGTCCTGTGTGATGCAGAATATC
>CAJNOJ010000123.1:33803-84282 GCA_905250025.1 Adineta ricciae
TTCGTTTCTTTGTCTGTTTGTATATGCCTTAGTAAAAGACACAAACTGCGAGAGAAAGAAAAAGAAGTTTCTTCCAGCTAATCGTCAATCTGTACATAGGAAAAGCAAAAGACTTGATTATCCTTCAAGTAAAGATGAGTTGAACTTTTGTACATTTCTTTCTTTTCCGCGTACGATATCTCTCAACGATCGACGGGTTAACGTCGAGCGCTATGCGCATTCCTATTAGTTTTTTTTTTCTAAGAATGGAAAGAGAAGAACTGAACTTCAGCGTGTGGTGATATCAACACATTAGTAAACTACGTCTAGTGTTCTTATGGATTACATCGTTTTTTTTTATCGAGAATATGAGAAGGAGAAGAATAGAAATGATGCTCCTTTCTGTTTCTTTAACCGATTCATCGTTCGCGTTCCGTCTTGATATTTCTTCTTTTTTTTTCTCATTCTGTTTGTACAGGATATTATTTTAGGAAAATTCTTTTTTTCTTTTCTTTGTACCAAAGAGAATGAGAGACAGAAAAGTTCGACTAGAATAAGAGTATATGTACAAGCATCGACAGTATTAGTATAATAAATGTCGATGAGATTTTTTTTCTTCTTTTTTTCTTAACCAACCAAATATCTTTACATATAAAGATAGTATAATGCGAGTATGTTTCTTTATATTTTTTTTTCTCTCTTCGGATTCCATCGTTTTCTTCGAGTGCGACAATAGAGAATTATTGATGATAATAATAGAAATATTTTTAGGTTATATCGAATGAATATGAAGATTAGAAGAAGAAATTTGAAGGTAAAAAGACGATTTTTAATGAAATTAGAAATCTACAAGGTAGAAAGAAGTTATTCAGGGAAATTTAACTCGACTAGACATCCGGTATCCGTCTTCTTTCATTTAATTCAATGCGATTAAGATTTATCGATAAATTTAATCAAGTGTTTCTTTGAGTTTCTAATCGAAGTTGATTTTTTTTCTCCTCTGTTCTCTTTCTCTACTGATCTAGTTTTGAATTGAAATGATGTGTTCTCTACATAGAATAGTTCTTCTCTCGGTTTTTTTCTCTCTCTCTTCTTCTTCTATATGTAACCAAATTAATCTAAGACCGATGGGAAAAAAGGGGAGTAGAAGAGAAGAACAACTGAAAAAAAAGAATTGTGAATACGAAGAAAAAAAACCGAGAAAAAGAAGTTCATTAAGTTGAGGAACTATCATCATCAACATCGAATAGAAAAAGAAGATGTGAGGTTGGGTTTTTTTTTTATTTATTTTCTTCATTCGCCGCATGAGTCTATAACAAAGCAATTCATTTCGATTGTTGAATCAAACAAGACAAATCTTTTTCTTTTTCGAAAAAAAAAACTCAATGAACCGAAACTCATTTTGATTTTTTTTTCTTTCACAAGGCTTTTTTTTCTTGTTTGTGTTCTGTTTTTTTTTCGATGTGCTTCTTGAAGGTAATATACCGACATTTAGTGTACATTGAAAAAAAAAATTTGCATTTATAATCATCGTCAGTTCACCTTCATGAAAAAAAAAAGCCAAATGCGAACAATAAGTCGATTTTAACTATGAAAAGCAAAGCAAGAATGAAGAGAAAAAATAGATAGAAACAATCTAAATACGAATTATGCAGTCATTCGTTCTACATTGACTTTTTTTTTCTATAATAATGTCATTGATGCGTGTTATATACAACGATGCTTAAGAACAGGATTTATTTCAATCGATTTTTGTTAGGTTTTTTCTTCTTCTTCTCTCTTGATCTCGTTTTTCAATTAGCAGAGGTGAGTAAATAGAAAAACTTTTTCTTTTTTAAATATCAAGATTAAAACTAAGAATAATTGTTATAATTCCATATGTGTGCTTAAGATTCAAAAACTAAGATGTCGTTTTTTCTCAAAGAAATGACATAAACATCTCGAGGAAAGAAAAACGATGATCATCCTTCGAAGATTTCAATCATCACATGCACTTTTTTCCTCTCTATCTATCTTATCGTCATCTAATTAGATTCAGTTTTTCCACGACGGTCATCAACAGAATAAAAAAAAAAACTAGACGACAACGATGGGAGAATTGACTTTTCTCTTTTTTTCCTTTATTTCATATGTTCGCTTCAGAAAAGAAAAACGCCAATAGAAGGAGAAAAAAACAGAAGTTCACTTGAAATTTAACGGATTTTTCTCTTTTAGATGCATTTGCATTGAACTACATCTATTGAATTTGATCATGAAAATATTTTGATTTTGTTTCTGAAAATAATACGATGGAATCTACTAACGATCAACAAACTCCACCTACTATATCGATTAACAATAGCAGCAGTCGACGGAAGCAAAGTAAACCAAATCGGTAAGTGCATTCGCGTCATTTTTCATCAAAACATGACAGATAGGAAGAACGAACTAAAGTTTGCATTTTTCATTTCTCATTACTAATCTTGTGCACGATGAATATTTATCTTCTCCATCTGGATGTGTTCGAAATTTTAATCAGATCAACGAAGATATCCATTCTAATCTTCGTTCGTTATTTGAGAAAAAAAAACTGAAATTGTGTGAAAGTTATTGATGAGGCACACTACTAACATATACAAACGGAAACGAAACTCATCAAGTATTTGCCTCGAACGACAATAAGAGAAATAGACAGACAAAAAAAACTCATAAATAAAGGGAAAAGAGACCGGGAAACGAACTCATTCAAATGCAAATACACGCATCAATGCACGAGAGAAGAGAGATACTGATGCATCACTTTTTCAATTCACTAGAATCGATTGAAATCGAACTTTTTTTTGTAGACTTGAACATGTCGTCACGGACAACCCATCAACTATTCCGTTAACATCAGATTCAGGAAATTCTTCTTCAATTCTTCCACCTCTCACTCAATATCATGTAGCAGCCGAACAACAAACTTTTGGTTCGATCGGAATTGGCGGAGATGATGAATGTGATCGAGTTAGTCTAAACTGCGAAGATGGATCATTGTCATCGCAATCAACAGGTGAACATTACACAATTGACGATGGCAATCACCGAACACAAACTGAATTGACTTCAACGAATGATGAGGAAAATCGAACACTCGATTCGAACGAACAACTGTTCAATTCAACTAATCGTTCACGTTCGTTGAATCCCGCGAAGAAATCACGTTCATTGAAAAGAAAACATTCGAATGGAAATCTTGATCCAATTGGAACAATGTTGACACCGACGAGAATCTTTCACGCTGATGCTTTCTGTGCAATTTGTCGAAAGGTAAAAATCTTCTTGAGAAACATTTTTTCACAATTCATTGTTCTTCTTATTTTATTAGGAATTTTGTAATAAATATTTTCTTAAAACGCAGTAAGTATCCGTTGTTGAAGCAAAAGAAAATAATTAGATTTTCTTTCTGCGTCTATTCATTCGATCTCAAATTGTTTGAAGATGAAACTTGAGAAAGAAAATTCTTTTTTTTCAAATATTAATATTAAATTACAGATTAAATGAACATGAGATACAAATAGAAAAAAATGACAATTTTTTGTTTTCAATAGAAATCTAATCTACTCAAATTTAAGATTAATTTAATACTGTCTTGACTAACTTCATAAATTATGATCAGAATACATTCAACAGAAATTTGAGTATTTCACTATTTCAACGGAAAATATGGATTTTTCAAAAGAAATCTTTCAACAAAATGTCATTCTAATCGGACTTAGTTACAAATTTTCTATATTTACCGACGAGTATGAAATTAAGAGTAGATCTTCGATCTTTTTTGTTTTCTTAAGTTAGAACAAACAGTTACATTTCTATTTTTTAAATTACATACTGTTTTGTGCATAGTTTGGCTAATAAACATGGAATATTCGATCCTCAATCTGTTGGTTCGGCATCATCGAAAGAACTTACTGATACAACTAATGATTCGAATCTTCAACAATCTTTCGCAGTGATTTCGACTTTAATTGGAAATGATCAAGATGAATTAGCATCTTCACCATCATCTGATCTAATACAAACGAATCATGATAATGAACTTGGATCATTGAGACTTCAAATGAATGGTGTTATCGCCGGTGATGATGATGATGATGATAATGAAGAAAATCAGAATCAAAATAATAATAATAATCATAATGATGAAGATGATGAACAGGATGGAATTGGATCAAATCGATTAATCAATCTTCCACAACAAATTGCTTCGATTTTATCGAATGAAAATACCAATCTGAAAACGGATGATGATCAACGAGTTATAACAAGTAATTCACCAACGAATAATTTAGATTTTCAATCAACTCGACAATCATCGACGAAAATTTTAGAAGATTTTTGCGATATTTGTCAAAAACATTTTTGTAACAAATATTATTTAAGAGTAAGTTATTTTCATTCGTCTCAATTCATCTGTTCTCATTTTCTCATTTTTAAAGAAACATAAATTAGATGTTCACGGTGTTCAAACCGATTGCAATATCAAACCGTATAAACGTATTGACAATAGCTCGTTATCTATCAAAAATTCGCCTCCATCGACAGCAACTCAACAAATTTCATCATTTTCGAACGTAACATTTAAACGTACGTTGATGTTTTTTTCAGTAAAAGAAACTTTCGTCTTCTTTTCTGTTCAGCATCTTCTGTTCAACAAAGTCTCGGCTTGTTACTTAATCCAATATTTTCTCCATTAGTTCAATCGGCAACTTCAACTGATCAACAAAACTTATTAACAAATAAACGTCGTTATACTGATAGTTCAAATGATTCTTCATCATCTAAATGTCAATATTTATCGTCAGATGTCGCCAATGTTCTCGCTAATCAACTTGTTACAAACAATTCCAAATCTCAAATAAGTACATGTACTTTATGTGGAAAGAAATTTCAATCAAATGATTATTTACAATTACATCTTATGAACAAACATCAAATCAAAACAGATATTCAACAACGAACAAATAAATTAACTAATTTCATTACAACATCTAATCAACCATTAAATAGTAATACGTATAAAAAGATCAAACTAGAACCCAATGAAACAACAGCTATAACATCGATTATTAAGTCACCGACATCACCTAATGATGCCAATTCGTCAATAGTCATGCCCGGAATTGTCGATACATATTTCGCAGCTAAAATGGCCGATCGAGTTTCATGTGACATATGTCATAAGGTAAATTTTCTCAATGAAATGCAACTCAGGTATACAATATTCGATCTGTTTTTCTTTGTAGCAAGTATGTAATAAATACTTTTTGAAAACACATAAACTGAAAGTTCACGGTGTTGGACCTGATCCACTCGGAGCACCATCGAACGCAAATGAAACAGCGGAAGAAGAAAATGATCAACAACAATCATCGGATAACAGTCCACCTCAACTTGTTGTTGATGAAAGAAGTATCGAACCAGGCGTTATACCAAGTCCCGATGCTTTAACAGCATCTGTGAATACATTCATTGGTACAAATAATGATTTGAACGAACAGATCACATGTGATCTTTGTTCGAAAACATTTCCATCAAAATTTCTTCTTCATATTCACATGACAAATGTTCACGGAGTTCAACAAACCACTTCCACTGCCAACGGAGCACCAATAACGACAACCGCAATAGCTACTAATAACAAAAGTCAATTGATAAACGCAGGAATTCAGAAACCAATCATAAATGGAAATAGTTCCGTTCGATTAAAGCAAACGCCGCAAGTTCAACTACGTGTCACATGTCAAGTTTGCAAGAAGGTAAATCACATAAACATGTTATCTAAATGATTCCAAAATAAATGAATGTTTTTTCTAGGAATTATGTAACAAATACTTTTTACGTGCACATATGCGTAATGTTCATAATATATCTGTCGATGATTTACGCTTGGTTCAACAACAACAACAACAACAATCAAGCTCAACATCTCAATCATCTCCTAATTCAGATAAACAATCAACTAAACAAGTTTTCTCTCAACCTTCGAATATTTTATCTCCGACATCAACAATTCCAACTGATAGTCAAATGGATTCAACAAAATACTCTTCATCCAACGATAATGCACTGAATGGACATCAAACTGATAGCGATGAATCAGAAAATATTTCATCATCCAACGACAATAATAACAATAATAATCAACTTTTGTCTATGCAACCGTTTCTTGTTGAAAGTGACGATGATTTATATAAAGATTTATTTGTTCCATGTATGGTCTACTTACCATGTCGACATCGTGTCACCAAACCATTGGAAATCTCACTACGATTAAAGCCTGTTGATAATACTTCAACAACCAATGTCGATTAATTCAATATATCAAATTCAACATCAATTGAATCTTTCGGAAGCTCAAGTTCAGATATGTTCTCCTCCTCTTCTTCTTCTTCTTCTTCTCGTTTCATCTTTTTTCTCTATGTATATGTACGTGTTGAGCTAGTCTATCACATCTAGATTCTATCGAACAGTTCTCTCTTATTTTTGTAAACTTCTTCGAAATCTCGCCGTATGCGAATGTAATGAACAAATCTTCATGACACACGTTCGATGTCTATATATACATATAATTCTATGTGTGCAGTGCAGTGCAGTGTAGTTATTTGATGTATGTATGTATACATATGCGTGTGCAAAAAACAAAACGGAACTCATGACAAGAACAATGCTCGATTGTGTACATCTGGTTTCATACGTGTGTATTTTGTGTGTGTGTGTGTGTTTTTTTAACCGGCCTTTGTTTGCAATTGTAAACGAACAAAAGAAAGAAAAACATCTATTCGTTCTTCCCCTGTGTGTGTTGTGCAATCTTTTTTTTCGCTTTCTTTTGTAATTTTAAGAACAATAATAACAAATAATACACATCTATGCTATATCTTTCTTTTCCTCCGTTATGAAAAGACGTTCTCACTTTTTTTTCTTGTATTTCGTTTTTCTTTTTTCTCTCTCTTCTGTGTAATGTATCGTTTTTTGCAGTGTGTGTGAACATATAAGCAGAAATGTATACTTTATAGTCGTCGCTACATTAAAGATAAGTAGTGTCTGTGTGCGAACAAAGTAAATTAATAACTTATTATTTATAAACACGATGTAATCAATATTCTTTCGTTTATTGTTCTTATTGAACGACTACAAGTGTATAAGAATAAGATTGAATGTCATATGCATTTAAACTCAAAGTGGATTTGATCGTTGAGTCATCACGGACAAACAGATTATTGTCTAATACTGTTGTTAGCGCGATGATTCTGTAGAAAGTTGAACAAATCTGCTGGTACTCGACGGTGATTGATCGTGATTTGTAGTTTTGAATGATCAAATGAATTTCGTACGTATCTCGTGTACTATTACGGTATGTCGATGATTCATAATGTGTATGTTTAGCCCGAATGTTCTCGTCATAGAATGTTGTCGATGAGATTAATGTTACATTCTCTTTATAAACAATATCAGGATCAATACCGAGTGAAAAGTCGAACTTATTTTGTGCAGCAAGGTTAGGTAGACGAGTTTCGCCAACAATGCGATCCATATCTCGTACAATGCAACTACAAGAATCAGAACAGTGCATATTTCTTTAAAAGAAAAAGAAGAACGTGAAGTATCTTTACTTTCCACTGGAAATAAATCGATCAGATTGAAGACGATATGCACGTTGTGCTTTGCCACTACTCGGTGCGAAGGAAAAGTATTTCGAAATTAATCCGTATCGTTCCATAATTACATGCGGACGAACCATAGGTAAAAGATAATTGGTTTTAGCATCAATAGTAAATGGTTGGTTTATAGGAAAAACATAAAGACCAGTTAGTTCTTCACCTTCTTCAATCATAGGTGGAATAGTCGGCAAATCCGCGGAGAAATGTGATGAGGCAACACTAGCCCTTGCGAAACTAAGGTGCTCAGTTCTATGAAGATTTCGTACGTTTAGATTAATATCACCACCGATGAGTTCAGCATGATCAATCGATACAGATGATTGACCGTCATTTCGAATATTTGCCATCGTAATCAAAGTACGATAATCGTCATATATATTCAATTGATATTGCGTATGCCATTTGAGATTTGATTGAAGAAAAGTAACATTCACCTTGGAATCAGTAGTAACATAAGTAAAATTGACGTAGAACTTCGATGTTGGTGGTGATTCCAAATAAAAAATATGTTTAGGTAGAACGGTAAAAAACAATGTCGGATGACCAGTAATCGATTCATCAGTAATTTGCACAAGATTCGAGCTTTCATCAACAAGAATACCTGGTACTAACATCATCGTATTTTCATTTGATGATACTGGCGAACGGATCAAGATTTTAGCACCATTGAGCGATTTCTTTTTCTCAGTTATTGTTTGCGATGTAATATTAATATTTTCACTTGAGAGTGTGATTGAATCGGAACGAATATGATTCCATTCATCTTCAGTAAATTCAAGCGGTAGTTTGTCCAATGGGCGTATAAATTCCGCTTGATTTGAATAAATTCGAACGAAATACGATGACCTGCAGGACGGTAAAACTAAGATGAGCAATGTAAAAATTTGTAGAAGCATTTTTTTGCGTAAAAAATCTAAAACAGAGAACAAACATATCATCCGAACATTCGGGAGATTTTATCACGTTTAAAGAACTGATTTGGCCAGAACTTGATAAAAGAAATGCATCTCGTCTTCTTTTAAAAAACACTCTGACGACAAGAGCAATTTATTGTGCGGTGCAAAATCATAGAACGATGCTTTTTTTCTATCAAACGACTCTGAATGTGAGAGGAAATGAAATACCTTCCTATCGATAATCATACCCACAAAATACGAATTACTTTCTCTTTTCCTAGGTAGTTTTGCTTCGATTCATCCACGTGCATACAGTTTAATTTACAGAACTGTCAACCAATGTCACACGTTTTGCTCACGGACGCGGACGGTGAGTAATCGATCGCTAGATGTCGTTTTGTTACCGAAGAAAGAAAAACATCAAACGATCGTATTGAGTGCAAGTGGAGAAATATTAAAATTACACCATACATATGATTTTGAAGCAAATATTGACATCTGTAAACGGAACATTATTCTTGACTTTATTAGAAATAAACTGCAACAAAACTACACGTAACCAAGAAGATGAGCTTCACTATACTGTAAATTAGTAGCCACACCTCGTTGTGTCGTCATAATGAATCGATAACTCTTGAAACGATGCACGTTGGTAAAATTTTGAACGTCGACATAAGTTGATCTAGGTGGAATAGTGATGTTTGAGATTCCTGTTGATCCACTATAAATTAATGTCCAACTTGAACCTGTCGAAAGTAGTGAAGTGTCAGTTATATTACTGCCTTCCAATGTCATTGTGATTGGATCACGCCCCGGTGCATCGTTTGCTGTTGCAAATTGAATACCAGTAACAACACACGCACCAACAGTGAGTGTTACATAGAAACCCGTGCCAGCACCGACATTTGACAAACTTTTAGTATAATTGCTATTTCCGTAATTGTTGTATTTGGTTGAAAGATCGTAATCACCAACACTTGCTGGACCTTCTGACGACGTTGGATACTGTCCATTACTTTGTCCTTTGGTAACATTGAGACTATCGCCACCTGCAGTAGCATTCCAAATTCCTTCTATAACGTCTTTTTTCGAAATCAATTGATACACTGTCGGCAATTCGAAAAAATAAAACCTTGTACCCGTCATTGTATTTAAACTATAATTCATTGTGAATGCTTCGAACAATAAACATGCATTAGCATACAGAAAACAATTGAATCCCGAATAGTTCATCTCTTTGGCATAACATCCGCATTCGTTGCAAGATCCATTCATATTCATCGTCGTTATATCATTGTCTAGAGGTTTGAATCCTGTGTTATCGATAAAACCAATCTTAAAGCACACAGCACCAGCAATGATAATTGAACCGAAATAAAACGTCGATATCCACATGGTGAATTTGTTATATAAATAGTTTCTGCAAGGGAATGTACGACTGTCAAAAATTGAACTCTTTGCTCTTTGGAGAGGTGTTACTTTTTCTGGATGGAAAACAAATAAGTTTACTGGAGTTTGTTGTGAATCGACAAAGGGAAACAAGTTCAACCTATATTATTCTTTTCGGTGCGCATGTCATGTTTACCGATATGACTAATTTCCTGATTGTTGTTTTCTCTCGGAAATATAGAAGGAACGCTGAAATAAGAAAAATACAACTTGAAATTGATCGCTTTAGTATCTTGAGGACATTTTACAAAAACATCGATACGATATTGCGATACAAATCCCGACTCCGAATCTTGAGGATGTGAGTGGGCGGGTGTATCAGTAGTGTAACGATGCAGAAACGATTTTATTTTATTATCATTTTAGATGCGGTCAAAAACTGGATTAGCTAAAAGTGAAAAAATCAGCAATGTTATAAGTTCACAATAAGACAATTCTAAATCTTGATAATCAAAGTGTAAACTCACAGATATATAATAGTTCTTTGAGAACATGGATGTAAATGTCTCTATACCGGCAAACTCTCTTAAAATTACACCCTCTAATTAAATCAGATGTTTCATAACTAATGTCTCTTGGAAAGACAAGACCAACGAACTCTACTGAGTCGATAGTCTGTGGATATTGCGCTACAGTCATGGTTCAATTAGAAAATATTACCTGGTAGAAGTAGCACGTGTTTACTTTCTTTTTATGCCCTGGGAATGAAAACATAATATTGACTAAGAAAAGAACAGAGGGAAAACATTTGATAAAATCAGTGCGTCTCTCCACATAGTATTCATGGAGATAATCAACAATATAATCGATCAACTCGTCGACGAAAGGTATGCTTCTGGTCATGACGGAACGTTTCGGAACGCTTTCATAGCATCAGCAATAATTACAATCAAAATCAGACGAATGAAACTCTTTTTTTCCAGTTAGGTGTGTACTACTCAACTATGATTTTGATACAGACAACAAACATGAATAGTCTTGAGAAGAAGAAAATTGAGGTAAAACATCTGCAACTTCCTGTGGAAATATCACAGAAGAATAATGTGAGAAAATTTGTTTCCTACTATTGATTTACAACGAGTTTCCCATTACCACCGGTTACTGACCTGAGGTTTTCAAAGAACAATATTAAAGTCAAATGAATCGCATACGTGGTTCAAATTTTATATTATAACATAATCCAGCAATAACCTAAATCAATATCTTTCCAATGTTTATTTCATCATGTTGGAATTTTATTCTAGAAGACCACAACGGCAGACCTCTCAGACAACCATCTTGGTTTGGAGAAGATACAGAAGAGCGTGAGAACGGATTCGATTACAAGCATTCTTCTTCTACACTCATATTAATCACACTCTAGGGTGCAGCCGCAAGACTTAGCTGCTGCATCTCACCCGATGAAAAAAATTTTGAGTTTTTTCCCGTTTTTAACGTTTACTTGCCTAACAACAAACATCCGCACCCGCCAATAGTGATAAAGCAGCTGCTTTTCCCACTGCTATTGTAGAACGGAAGAAAAAGAAATGTGCTTTGTCACTCGCATAATAGTCATCAGCCATTGAAAGTCGGAAAAAGATATTATAATGACGAAATTGTGACAAGGTATTGTATGGACGGGAAGAAACCCACTGGCAGATGTTTACAATGACGAAGTACAACTAATATGTTACTAATCTAAATTTTCCGATTTAGAAAGTAAATTATAAATAAAAGCATCGCTATCAGTAATGTGTTATATTCATAAATAATATTCAAATGGCAGATTCTCAGTTATTGTCGAATACAAATGCAGCTGAACTGAACTTTTATCGCGCTCTGGCTAACTTTAGTCAGAAGGCATACCTCAGCAGTGATAACGCGAAAGCTTGTTGCTCAGAATTACTGGAAACTACGAGAAAATTACTCGAAACTCAAAGCAATATATCGGATGATCTGATTATTCATCTAGCAACGACCATAAAAATGGCCCTTTACCGAGATAGTAATCGTCTGATTATAAAGGAGCAGCGTAGTATTCCTCGCCGTACAAGTTCGAATGTGATGAAAGTAGCATTCCCGATTATTTATGAAATCTATACGGCAGTCGGCTTTGATCGCTTCAAACGTGAGGTGGACGGAACTCCTCTTTGCATTGACCGATGTACTTTGTTTATTTGTCCTCGTCCACCCCCTCTACCAGGCAACAAATACACGCATGGACAATTTGATATTCCATCTCATTCAGAAGTGAAACACATTCCATTCAAGAATGTTCAGCATGCTGTGCACAACATCAACGATCTGTTCTCAATCTTAAGTCTAAAACAGAATGAACCAAATGTAACCGGTAACATAAATGCTCCTACAGAACAAGGCGTCGAAGTTCATTTTATTGGAGGTCAAAATCATGCTTATCATGGACCAGATTTCATCTGGTTTGCACCTCAACCGTCAACAACTTTACCAGAAGAGACTCAATGCACGTGTCCACCACTCAACATGAAATTTTCTGTGTATGGCAGTTATATTTTTCGTATCCCCTTTCGCAATCTGCTTCGATTCAAAACATACTGTCTTGGAACTCGACAGTACGGCAAAGAGTTCTGCCATTCAATTATGTTCACCGATAAAGATGTTCAAACTGTTAAACTCGAAAAAGAACTTCAATCGACGGAATTGATCAACACAGGACTCATCGAACAAGTTAGTGATGATTCTTTCGACTGGCTCTTGCATCGCTCAGCAGAAGAAGCGTATGATCAATTGGACTTCGCTCTTGCCGCTAGTGATATCAAATGGAATACACATGATAGCGGTGTTCGACTAGACTTCATCGATCATCGTGAATGTGTACGTAACTTGTTTATAGCACGTCAAACCGATTGCCAACCAGTGACACGATCAGATGCCATGCAAGAATTTATGCGATGTCTGACGGAAAACAGGATTGAACTAAGTTCAATAAAGTCTTTATTTGACGAAACGGTTTATTGCGAGCTACAAACAATCCTGCGAGCAAATCCACTCTGGAATCAAAACATGATCTCTGAAAATTGATCTTCGTTTTACGATGTGTTCAGACATTTTCAATCTAGAACGTCCTTTTATGTCAAATTTTGAATAACCATACCTAATGACTACTAATACCCCGAATACTCACACCCATTTAACCCTTTCGGTCCCAATATTTTCTTGCATTCTATATAAACACGAAAAATAGGAAAAATCCCTCTCTTGTGTCCAATCAGTTCTATTTAGATCTATTCTGTTCATTAACACATAGAAAAAGAATCACACGTGTTATAACTTGGTTCAACGCCATATGATATTCGTCTTCTAAGTTCTAAGAAGACGAACGAAAGAAAAAACATTTCGTTTGCGTTCTGTATAGCATTTATAGATACCATAAGGATTGAAAAGGTTACATAAGGCCAAGGAATTTGTAGATGCCACTTACGAGGGGAACTGCGCCAAATGATTAACAACTTTAGAGCTCATTCTTTGGGGACATAAAGGATACCACTAGACTATAGAACAAATCAAAAAGAATTCATCTCCATGATCGTTCTTTCCTCACATATTGAATATTCAAGTTATGGAGTAATAGAGGACTTTTGACTCAATATCACAACTATCGAAAAACAAGAGTATGATAAATACAAACAGTTTTGTGCTAAAATTGTTACTCTCGAAGTGAGCATATCTCAATTTTTCGGATTCCTCGCTCATATTTACTATTGACACTCACTTTGCGTTGAATATGTAGACTAATAATCTCACTGAAAAATATGTGTTTATACAATTGGATAGCGTATAATTAGTCACCAAAATGACAAGCTTCAAAAAATGTTCGAAGCAAAGTACTTTGCGACAATGACTATATATTAAATAAAAGGTGATAAACGACAAGACGCCAACTAACAAACAGTAGCATCAATGGTGAAGCAAATTACATTGACTGACTTGAAAGTAACTGGATTCTGTCTGATCAAGGTAACCTGATTCAAACTATGTGTATTTGATCATAGGAATAAACCGAGATGAGAATAATTGATTATGAATAAGAGTGTTCAAGTGTATCATGTTATTTCCTTCGGATAAGTTGATGCCGATATCATCGAGCTGAACGTGATCGAAAATGAGCCGAGCGATAACCTTTCATTGTCTACTGAAATAGACATCTAACGGCTGGATACGAGATATAGTGTGAGCGGGTATCTCAAGACAGTTACATCCTTTGACAACAGAGTAGATATCCGAGAACAGAAGCGATTTGTGTGGCACGAACGGACAAAGAACATGATCTCGCCTGTACTCGATCAACGGTCGACACAGTTTTTCAGAAGAACTGCACGTTCCTACGACACTTGGGATAGAAAGTAATTTACTTTTGATATCTGAAAAATGACCTATCGCTCATTTTGTCAGTCGGTCCTTTCAAGCAAAGGAATGTGGAACCGGGAAGTTGTCCTGCGATGGATATCATCATCTGAATAGTATAAGAATATGTTGTAGAGTTTCTTGATCTAACCCAGAGCAAGGTAACCTTTTCGCCCTGATGTCAAAGGGTATGGGTCGAATACATTTCAAGTTAAAGTTCCATCTGGTTAGTATTGAGGATTTTTTCAGGTGCATACTGACTCATCTCTTAGTTCACGTTTGCTAGAAACGAATCAGTAGAGGAATCGATAGTGACAGAATGTAGTAACGACAACGACTAATATATTGCTGGTAAGGGACGGTTCCGAATCGATGTGTTGTTGATTTTCATATATGCCTTTTTCTTCCAGCGGAATCGCGGACATAGCAAAAATTCAACTACCTTTTTCATGAACTCCAGACTGAAATTCTCTTTAATTGGAACTTTGCCATCTTCAGTCTCTTCAAAGTTAGGATCTAGAATCGTTTCTGATTCGAACTCATAAGAGGCATAGCTGGAAATATCGTCAATTGCCTTCAACAAATAATCGGCGAGTTTTTCTTCGTATGAATTTGTGTTATCAATTGGCGCCGGTCTGAATCTTGTCTTTCAGTTACTTTTTCATCCAGTATCTTCACGATTCTTGCAGGATCAATCATTATTTCGATCATAGCAAAGTTATCAGCAAAATAGACAATAAACATTTCATTTCGATGGCAACTACTATACTATGCGCTTTTCTACCGTACGACCGAAAAAAATACTCGTTATTATGATCCTGAAAAGAACGTAATAAAATCAAATAGTCTTTTTGCACTACTAAACAATGATGGAATGAGACCGATGAATTTTGTCAAAAAAATTTCATAAGACACTATCAGAGTACACGTTACATCCTGACTACGCCGTTAACTAGCATTGAAGAAATCTAAAAATGACATCACGAGAGAAGAACAGAAACATACAGTTTACTTCATTTTTATTGAAACTGATTTCATAACAAACATAGATATACACAAGTTAACAAGCAAATAACTTTGCAAGAAGAAACAAAGTCAAGTTGATTTTTCATATAGAGAACAATAACAAAAGAAGAACAACAATCATATACAAACAAGAAGTTAAACAATAATTCATCTCACATTGTCGTTTTAACGAATAAATTAAAGAAACAACATCATGCACAAATTCGTTCTTTTGATTTTCCTTCACGAAATTGAAATAACTAAAAACAAACAAGAATTGACATATTTTTATATAATTCAATTTCATATTTACCAAGATCATTACTGTATTGATATGTCGCAACACGATCAAATTCACTTCGTTTATATTTTTCTCGTACATTTGTATGATACAATGATTTTGGTACTTGTTGCATAAGTTTCAAGATTTTCTCTATGGATTTCTCCAATTCTTCATTTTTATATGGTTGATGCTTATAGAAACGTTTGGTAATCTGTAAATTATCCAATTGCCGTGTGAATTTCAATGACAATAAGAGTGATGCAGCTGCTAACAATGATCCAGGCATTTCTTCTGACAAGACTTCATCACACAGCGCACATTCAATCATATATTTCGATAATGAATAAATAACGAAATGGAATGGAATGAATCGAAGGTAATAACAAAGGAAATGTATCGCTAATGGATATTCTATTAGAAAGAAGAAAAATATTAAGCGAATAAGACTGAAAACAACAAACCGAGTTCAAAATCCAATTGTGTTAATAGTTGTTTTTCCCCGTGATTAAGATGATTTGGTGTTACATGGTATCGAGAATCGAATAGAGCTAATAGAGAATTTACATTTGGCACTCGACGTGATTCGAGTTTACATGCAATTGTGAAACAACTACAAAATTCGGATATAGTTTCGTAAGAAAAACTAGTGTGTCTTACTTGACTGCTCGTAATTGTAAATCAAGTTTAGTCATTTGATCATTTAAAAGTAGAATTCGATCGATGAGATGAATTGTTCGACAAAGAATCGCTAGAATGATATGTATGTAAGAAAATCGCATTTCTTGTTTCGCTTCTGATGATTTACCTGCATTCAATCGATGATAATCATGAACAGATATCATCCAATCAATAAGTTTGCATCGAACTTTCGACGTGATGATAACTGAAGAATGACAACCTGGTGTTGGAATACCTTCAATTGGTTTTAAAGTATTGGTGGATTCTCGAAGACGTTTCGCTGAACGTAATTTGTCATTATCAGTCATAAAATGTGATTCTAAATTGAGTAAATATTTCATAACTTCTTTTTCATACGTTGTTGTGGTCAAAACGTCGAAAAATGGATGTGTTGCTGAATCGATTTCATTGTTTGTTACTGAAAAACAAACGAAATAAGCAAAACTTGTCGTTTATCAAGAAAGTTCATATCGTTTCTCACAATCAAATTGTTCTTCGTCTTCATCTCCAATCGAAACTTTCGGTGTAAAATATTCATTCGTTGATTTTTCTTGTTTCAAAAATTGCTTTTCGTTTTCATTTATTGAAGGAACTGCGATGAGCATTTCATTGAGACGTTCTTGAATGTTTTCCATATCATCTTGGACGATTGTTCGTCGAAGTTGATCAGCTTTTTTCTCGTTTACTACGAGATGTTCAGTTTTGACTGTGGCATTTTCTTTGATTGGATCAGGAACGACGGGTAAGTTGAGATGGTTATTATCGAGAGTCAAAGGATGAGAAGTTTTTTGTCGTTGGCCTTGATGGAGATTTTGTAGAGATTCATAATGAGGCAACAGATGATTTTCATTCAATGATTGACGACAAGAAGACGTGGATGAGGAACGTGGAAACATTTGTTAAACAAGACAAGAAACAAACAAATAGCATGGAAATGAAAGATTTAATTGCATAATGACAAGTCGATTCAAGTTCCCAGACAAAGAACAACCAATCAGAAGAAAGTCGGAGAAAAAAAGACATTTTTTATCTATTCAGTTGGATCTCTTCAGTTCGTAATCAAGAAAAACAGATTTATTTTGCATTGAAATTTATTTCGATTTCAATTTTTTCGGACACTAACGACATCTAACAAGTACAAACACATAGATATTTTTATTCACTTAAATCTTGAGTAACTTTTGCACTTTAGTCTTACACAATCGGATGAGAGCGATGAAGAACGTATAACTGAACTGTCATTGTACCCAAACCTGCACTACTTTTTTGTTAATTTTGCTTTAGCTTGACGCAATTTCACATTATATTTTTCAATTGAAGGATGCGAAGCTGGCAAACAATTTTGTGCCATATTCAATGCATCTGCATAAAGTTTAAGTGCAGCTCGGTAATTACCCAAACGAAAATAAACATCGCCTAGATGCTGTTTTGTAGTTGCCATTGATGGATGATTGTTTGCCAAAGCTTTCTTTTGAATCGATAAAGCTTTTTGATGAAAATCAATTGCCGTTTTGTAATGACCTTGTTTATAATATACAACACCCATGTTATCGTAGGATGAGGCAAGCTCTGGATGATTTTTTGATAAGGCACGTCGCCGTATAGTTAATGCTCGTCGATGGTATTCCATTGCGTCTGCCAATCTACCTACAGCTGCAAACACCATTCCTAAATTATTGTAGGTTGTCGCTAGAGAAGAATGATTTTTTTCTAGTAGAGTCTCTTCGATCTTTTGGGTTTTTTCAAAGTATTCCAAAGCCTTGTCGTAATTTTCTCTTTGAAAGTGAACCATACCAATATTGTTACAGCTACAAGCAACGGCTGGATGGTTATCTGTACCCAGACTAGTCAGTAGATATTCCAATGCTTTATTATAGTGGCAGAGTGCTTCGTCAAAATTACCTCGCCAATCAAAAACAGCTGCCATATTATTGTATGTAGCTGCAAATTCCATATGATCAAGTGTACGCGAATGTAGTAAAACTTCCAGTGCCTGTTGATGATAAGCCAAAGCAGCATCATAATCACCCATTTTTTCACACATAACACCTAAATTGTTGAAAGTACTTGCTGTAGATGGATGTAGTGGAGACAAGGCAACTTTTTGGATTGCTAGTACACGTTCATAGTTTTCGCGAGCCTTTTTATAATTACCATTTTCACAATACGTTTCACCAATATTTGAGTAAGTAGTAGCGAGATCAGGATGATTCTCAGGAAGCTTCAACAATTGCAATTTGAGTGCTCGTTTCTCTAACCAATACAAAGCTTCTTTGAAATGACCTAAATCTGCATATGCCATACCCAGATTGTTGAAACTAACCGCAAGGTCAACATGATCTTTACTCAATAGAACTTCATCGATCGATATGGCTTGCACATAATGAAATATAGCTCCTTTGTAATCACCAAGTTCGCTTAGGATCATACCCAAGTTAGAGTGAAGATGACTGAGTGGTTTTGATATTGTTTTTTCATTATTGTCATGATCGAGCTTTGAATGAATCATTAAACTTTGTTCGCAAATACTTTTCGCGTCATGAAAATTACCTAATTCATACTCAATCAACGCGAGATGACCTTGAACTGCAATTAACTCATGTCCTTCAGGTAAATCGCGTAATATTAAATGGCAGAATTGCTTCGACCGTTCGAATTCACCCATTTGCTCAAGGAGAATACATAAAATAAAAAGTGGTTCATTTTCGTGAAAACTCATTTCAGAAAGATAATCATATAAACTTGTGTTCATTCCAGCAGAGAGATCGCTTATGTCGAGTAATGTCAGATTAACATACCATAAACCATCTGAATATTCATAAATATCCTCTATCCGAAATGTGCTACCGATATCGAAGAGTATTTCACCTTCATGCATGTTATAACTAACATCATGTATATCTGCGAAGGGCCACTTCCATGGTCCATGACCAGTGATATTGATCTCGTATAAGACTTTTTGTAAAAATGGTTCAGGAAAGACATCCGAAATAAATTCACATGCTACGGTGCTGTGAATAGTTGTTGAAAGAAATGCGTTAATAGAAAAAATTCCATGTATATTTGCTTGTAATTTATTTAATTCTTCCGCACATATGAGTTGACCGCGATAAACAGTTAATTGTACCGATGATTGGGTAGAATACTGCTTTTGATGAAGTTCGATTAGTCGTTGATGAAGATCTACGATGAGATAACGATACTTAAAAATAGTATCAATATTTCGAGTGCGAAGTGCTCGATTAATTAATCGATACAGGAAACAATCACGTGTGTACCACTGAACCACATTCTCTTTTGTGTACTCAGCACGAAACTGCTCGATTTTTCGTTTTTCGACGTCATTATTGCAATAACGCTTTATACATTCTTCAATAAATTCATGGAAAGCTTGTGATGTACGTGGTAATTTTAACATTGTGTCAATAAGTAATTGAAACCACATATAAATAGCTTGTTCTTGGTCAATGTTTTGTAGAGTAGTTTCTTTGAGATTTTGCATGGTAAATATATTAACAGGAGTGAAATGATGAAGTAAAAGTTGTATATCACGTTGAAGACGATCGAGCATTGCTTTGGATTCATTGAAAACACCACGGATTTTATGAAATTTCTTAGCCCATTCTTGATGTTTATATATGTCGATACAGAAAATATATATACAAGCAATTTGTATCAGTTCGTGAATCAACGGTAATGTTTGTTCACCAATTGAACCGGAGATGATGAGAAATACTTTATCTGCCTTGTCAAGAGAACTGATGTATTGTTGGCATTTTGAAAGATCTTCATATGTTTTCAGATGGTCAATTAAATGATCCAAATCAAGTTGACGATTAGCATAATCTGTTTGTTGAACGTTATGATTATCAAGCCATATTATCTGAAAATCGTTGGTCGAGAGTGTAGTTTCACATGAAATAGACATATAGCTTGGAATTCTCCAACAATAAAATAACTTTCATGGATAAAAGTCAATGTGCGTCTTCATAGACATGATTCTGTTCTTTGCTTTAAGAACGAACGCGTTTCTTTTGACGTAGTAGATGTCGTAAAGATACTGTTGACAATTGACAATTTTCGAAAGTTTTCTTTTTTCGATTTCTTGAGAATATACGTCAGTTAGACCCATTAAAATAATACATATTTCTAACAAAAGACCAGTGCACCCAGCAAGGTTTTGATATTCCATTTTCTGTTATCGTGATTTTTCCTATCGTTGATACAAAGTAAGAAAGTATTTGTATATATCAATAGTTATCTAAAGAACGTTTATAGTTAGGTGAGATATATCCGTTAAACGTTTCATCCTTAAATTTCGAAACTTCATTTTTTAGGTAAAAAGGTTTATTTTATCAGATATAAAACTTCCTAGTTACGAGGTATGTCTGATAGAATTAAGATAAGAAAGAAAATATGAAAATGTTCTTTTCAATATTAAAATGGACGAATAAATAAACGACCATTTCTCATTCTTTGTCTATATTTGAAATATTGATTACTTCCAATCATTCTGTTATAGAAGAGAAAATGACATTTCCATTGCTCATTCTGTATGAACAATCTCAAAGGAATACGTTGTTAATCGACATATATAAACATGATTTTTCAAATATTTATACTGTACGTTGATTTAATTTTGTTATTTTTACAAAGGTGAAAAGAGCATGGCAAAAGAAAAAGAGAAAAGTAAACTAAAAACGTTTGTATTTCTCGAATTTGACACAAAACAACATTTCTATCGAAAATTAAATCAAAATTCGATCATCGTTGGGTAAGATTATCAATTTTTCATTCAGTCCCATTGTCTTATCTCGAACTTAATTACCATAATACTAACGACTCGCGTTCAGGGAATCCTTCTACTAAGATCAAAAGAAAAAAAAAGTCTATTTTGAGGTAGATGAAAAATCCATAACCAAAATAAGCTTATCGATCGCGGCGAAATCTCTTCATATGATACCCAACGGCGTAAAAGAATCATTGTTCGAGTTTGTCAATGACAATCTTTTCTTTTTTTGCGTTTTTTTTTCTATAAGCATTACTATTCGTACTTGGTCTTGTACTTTCTCAACAAGCGCATGTTCTGTCTATGTCGATATTTATTTGCTTCACTGCGTCTTCTTCCTTTTCGTATTGACATGATTTTTTTTTTCTTTACATGATTACGAGCCGTCACTAGGCTCGACGATATCCGAGAATCATTCATTTGATATTCACTTTCTAGATGAGTAATGTTACTGATTCGTCTTCGATGATGAACGAAACGTTACTGACAAGTACAATGAAATCCAATGATGGTCAGGATAAAATTTTGATCATCGTGTTGTCTGTTGTTTTACCGACAGTGTTGTCACTTGGTTTATTGAGTTTATTTCTCGTTTGTTATCGACGACGATTAGCAAAATTGTGGTTAAAAAGGCATGGTAAGTTAAACTGATTTTTTTGGAAACAAATATTCGGTTGTTTTTCTTGTTTTGATGAATCAGACAATTCAAGTCGGTTGGAATCATTTGATTCGAGTGTTACGTCGAATTATGATCGGTCATCGTAGGTTCAATTGATTTCCGTTTTCTAATTGTGCTCTGTTGAAAACATTTTGAAAGAAAACAACGCATCTCTCATCGACAATTTCTTCATCCACGTACGGAAACGATCGTTTACAACCAAATTGTACGACAAAACCAGTTGTCTTATTCCGATCAAAACAAAATTTTCATTTAGAATTCTCCATCGATTCCAACTAAGAAAAGTCCACCAGAATGGTTACCAAAAGGTATGGCGCATATTCTTTGAAGGTGGTGCACAAACATCTTCATTATTCAGGTCAAACAAATGCTGCATTCGATGAATATATCATAGAGAATGAAGAACAGTCAATAACGGTAAATGTCTCTCAATCACCAACTGAAAAATATTTCTATTTGATTTAGTTCAATCAGAAACCTTTGCCGCAATCTCCTGTTCCAACTATAACATCAGAATTTGTTCAAGCTATTGCTACCCATCGTCTCTCTTTGAAAACCGAAGCGAATAAATCACCAAATCCGTCTCCGCCAACAGTCCTTTTATTTTCTCAGAGAACTCAATTTTAATAGAAAGAAGATTTGTATAGATTTTTTATTTAAAAATACAATTGTTAGCACAATCATTGACAAAAACAGCTACTTGTGGCGATTTCAATGTCAATATGCAAACTCGAAACAAATTTTCTTCTATTTCACTTAGACAAGTAAGAAGAAAAACAAAATAAAAGACAAATCCATGCCTGTCGCTTTCCAGGCGCTCTCGGATATTTCGTTCTCTCAATTTTAATTGGAATGAATTGTTTGTCGACATTGGATTTTTTCACAGAATATTAACTTTATCTTTCTCGGAGTTTTTTTGTATTGTTCTTAGAGAAAACTATTGCGTAAGTACCAACGCTGTGATAAGGAACATTGGCCACCTGTCTCTTTCATTAAAACAAACTTATATCGTGACTGGGTTTTTTTAAGAAAAACAAAGTTCACTAACGGTAAGAGGCGATATTTAAATACTTTGATTGTAAAGAGGAAGTATGAGTAGTTTTACTTGAGAAAGACATTCATGACCTAAAAGTTGGCCTATAACATTGTCATTTTAGGAAATTGATCGCTTTGCTAGAGAATGCCAAGATTCGGTCGTTCCCATTATCGAATACAAAAGCCATGGAAGCAGTACAGACCGAGATTGACAGTAAGTTACTTCAAATCGAACAACTGTCATTCATTATGTTTCTCATGTCGTTGGTTTAGTTTTTACCGGCTGTTGCATCGAATGCATCTCTGACAGTAACATCATTTATAAAACAATTTCATAATGATAACAAGTCGTCCGTTCCTAAATCTACAACTAAAGATGATTCAATTGTACATCATTTATTTCTTCCATGTCAGTTACCAAATTCAGCTGATTCTGATTATTTAATTGGTAATGAACATAAAAACGAATACAAATTATTAGAATCTTTCAACGAATTCATCGAATCATTGAAAGGGAAGTTTCATCACACAGTATTCACAGATTTGATCAGATATCTCAGACGATGGGCGTTTCTACAGGATCCGAATAAATTGTCTAATGTAAATCTACAAGAGACAATTGAACAATTAGTACCAGGAGATATTTTACCTTTATATCTTCATTATCAAAATGCAGCGATTCTTATTGAAATCGAGAATCATAGTGGTGTTGAACATACACTCATTTCCGCATGGCAAGTCCAATTATCGACAAAAAACATCACGTCTTCATTGCTGCCGCACTTTTCCTGCTTTCCTGTGCCAGTATATGAGTTACCTGACCGATCTGAGTTGCAGTCTAAAGCTCATTGTGAATTATTGATCGATTTGATGCAGAATCCGCTGGAGCACAACCAGACACATCGAGTTTCTGGCTTGTTTGATGAAACTCGAGATATTACAGTATCACATTATGTTACCGATTGGTGGATTAATCACTTTTCAGATGTTAAAAATGGCCATCGAAGCAATTCATTAATTTCATTCAACAAAAAACATCGCGATCAGATTCGATGGAGAGATGCTCTACTACCCTTTCGACGTTCCGGTTTATGGATGACGATGAAAACAGTGCTTCAAACTATTCTCATCAAACGCTTGGGAAAATTAGGAACAATCGTTTACAAATTCTTGATTACCTACTTTCTCACTTCTATTATTCATAAGCGACAAACGTCAATGACGAGCTCGAAACTGGATGTCGATCTACTAATGCATTGTTCGAGAAAAATTGTTCGACGGCTAAATAAAATTGATCATTTAAGATTCACTATCGAAAACAAAGATATCTTCGTTTGGGTCAATGCTGTTATCGAAGAGATAACTCTAAGACTAGGCGAAATTATTCCGAATAGCACCTGGCAGTTTTCTATTGAGAAAAGTAGATACACAAGAGGAAGATTATCGACTATGATGGTTGATGTGGATCGATTACAAACCTATCAACATTCATGTCAACAGTTAAAATCGTATCTAAGTGCGTCAACACAACATTTTTTACAACAACAATCTTCAATCAATTATGCACAGAACACATCGATGTTAAATGATCTACAAATTAATGATGAATTACCTTCCCCAGCAATTTTGACATATTCTTCCACAGATACTGATGACGCCGGTTTGATACTGATAGAAATTTGGATTGAAACTAGATTGCAACAATGGACACAGCGTTTGTTATTAGCTGAAAACGATAAAACACATTTTAAGAAACTATTAGAACTTTTCGAAGCATATCAAACAAAAGCACTCAAACATTATTCGAACGACCAGCAGCAGGCAGATGGCTTCGGGTATAGCCGATATATCCTTACTTCTTTGACTATCCTTCGTTGCATGCATGAAAAGTTATGTTCCGATCAAAGATTTCAACGATTATCGTTTCACGTCATTGAAATTCCTCATCTCATCGAACTGTTCGAATATTTAATTTTGCCTACTCAAGAAGATATGATCCGAGCTCGTCAACTTTACGATTACTTTCTAAAATTTACTCAGAAACCATATCCCGAACTGCTGAATGACATCGAACGAAGTGATGCATTTGGTGTTCATTATGCGAGTCAATCAGAAGAAATGAAACAAACACTTCGAGAAATTCAAGCTGAAGCGGAAAGAGATAAGCTAGCAAAACGGCAGGAGTTTATTGCAGCTAAACAAAGATATAATTCTTTGCAGGAAGCAGCAAAATCATTGGAATGCGAATGCGAGTTCGTTGAAGAATTCTTTCGAGGTCGACGTCGTCGTTATAAGCGGAAATGCCGACGATGTAAATTGATTGAAGAAGCGAATAGTATTCGCGTGGAGTATTACGAATGTCCCATACCTGAAAATGAGAAAAGTGCATTAGCAGTTGTTTTTGAACTACAAATGCCAATTGAGTTTCGATGTTATCGCGAGATTCTATGGCAATTCGTTAGTCGTCTTAATTCGAATGCTTCGTCTCATGGAATGCATGAATGGTTAAACTCTCGACCCCATTCTTCAAAACTATCCAAATTTTTAACTGATCGTTCGAATTGGAAGGTGAAGTTAGTCTCTTCGTGTAAATCGTTCAGTGAAACGCATTATTCACGACAATTTTCTTCATGGACATCAGTAGATGAATTTTTACAACCGAATCATCTCCAAGTACGAATCAATCATACAGAGTCGACTACATTTGAAAACGAATGCAGAATATTAACAGCTCAGCTAGAAGACCCAAATTACAAGCTTTTACAATTTACAATCGACAACACATGTCCACTTAAACAGAATAAAGTCATCACAGAATCAGTTCGATGTCCATTGGCACTTAGATCAACTGAATTCATCGAATTCGGGTCTTTTCGTTTAGGTCATCGTTTACAATGGTGGCACCTGTTAAGTGCTTTAGAACTTGATTCACTCTCATTCGATGAAGAAAGCGTGCTTCTTCTCATAACACATTCAATAACACAATACGGTCCGGTAACAGACGACACAAGTCATTTTAGTTATCCATGGTGTCCTGAATCTCATCTAGCACTACTCGATGATGATTTTCTTGACGAATTGCTTTTGAGACTTGATCGTCGTCTGGATGATTGCCGTTCAAATTGGCAAAACGAGTTGACATTTCTCCTAACGACGATAATAATCATGAGAATCTTAACAATCTGTAATGAAACAAAACACAAACGTCTAATAGAATTGGCATTGAAATGTCGTAAGATTGGTCAGTCATCAATCGGGAAAATCTCCAAAATTTTCCAAACGACCACCTCCATCAACATAGGTGAGATGCAAAAATTACGTGATAAAATCGTCATTATTGCTTCAGCATGTTTATTCACTTTCTCACTCTACCCGAAATTCCGTTCATTATCCGATTCCTCGGTCGTTTCATTACTCACAGCAACGACAGCCATTCATGATAATAATGCACTAAACAAAAATCCAACTCGTATGAGTATTTTCATGCGAAATTTAATGCGATGGAAGAACTATAATCTACTCAAACTCGGATCAACAATACTTGCTCGATATCTGCATGAATCGTCCTATCAAAGCTTACATCAATTTGCTGTGATACACTGGGGGCTTATAAAAACTATGCAAATCAGCAATGGACAATGGCAAAAACGTATGTCAAAAACCTTCGATGGCTGGTACGATGGTCAATATCAATCGATCAAAATATCTATTGATTGTTTACAAGGAAAGTTTTTAGTCAATGGCATGAGCATTGGTTTTCTACCTGGGGAAATTACATCGAGTGATTTATTCCGTCGAACATTTGGTGAACATGTTTTCGAAGTGCAACCGGGTGCATCACCGAATACCTATGTCACAAGACATGCCTATCATGATAATCAAATTTATTATGAATTTCGATCCAATCGTTCATTTTGTAATAACATAACTATTCGAGCAACGTATCGAACAGGTGAAGTCTTTCAATTAATACCGAAGACATATTTTCAAAGTGAATTCGCTACGAAATTTGTCGAAAATTATAGTCATTGGATCAATCAAACGACCAATGTTATTCAATTCCGTCCAATTCATTTCCAAGATGCTCAGTTTCTAACCCATATATCATACGTGTTAGATCTAAACAATGGATTTCTTATAAGAGAAAACATGAAAAAAATCCAAATTCTCATTAATCACACATCATCTGTTTTTCAAAACTTATTCAAACTGTACTTTCGTCGTCTCGACACAGAAGAATATATTTATATGTTCAGAGACGATGCTTATCCGATCTTGAGAACAAAACAAATGCCACTGAATTGTCATGTACACATTCATCTGCCTCGCTTAGGTCTCGCATTCGAATACGACGCTGCGAGAAAGAAGATTCTTTCTCGAGAGTATTCAGGTATGTACATTGCCGAAAATCAATGTTTTGAAACGTTAACGGGACTAAAAGCTGGACTTCTTCTCTCGCCTACTTTGAGTGGCGCAACCAATCGTAAACTTCTCGTTCCGTTTGGACAAGTTCAAGCGAAGAAAACCCTGTCCAGTGATCATCAATTTGTTTTTATCGACAGAGATGCAAAAATGTCATTTGCCCATCAATATTTCGTTTTTATTCTTAATGATCGTCTACGTATTCTCCAATCATCAGATAGTCCAACGGGTTGGCTATATCTGGCATTGTTACATGCGTTGACATCGCATACTTTACCTGATGTCTATACTGGAATGACGGGAATGGAACGCGCTTTTCAATTACTCTACTCTGCTGGTTGTTGGACTGATCAGCCTTTTGATTCACTTTCGCTCAACATCGCACATCAAATAGCGAAGATTTCTCCCAAAGTCCAATACTATCCATCACATCTGAAATGTATGAAAACGATCCAATGGAATGAACAAAGTATACCCTATTCGCTTCAACACTTCGGTTATTACTTGATAATAAAAAAACTAATCGTGGCTAGTGAACAATTAAGCTTCATGTATTCATCATCAGAGTCAGTGGCGAGTGCGCTCCCATCGAATAACATCGAGCTATTGGAGAAAATCTACATGGATTATCGAGATTCTTACAATCCAACAGCTCGACTATCCGACGAAATGGAGAAGGAAATCATCGTCGAACCCAAGTTGTTTTCTTATGAGCCGACGCCTGCTTTCGATTCCGACACAACAGACAACAGTATTTATCGTCTATCAGAAGATCTCTATAAGTCTGGAGATTTGAATCTAGACGATCCTTCTACCATACACTGCTTTCCTCTGAGAGAATGGATCAAAAGAAACGGTGATTTCAAGACGATCTTCGTTGGTCTTTTGAAATTACTCGAACGGGCGAAAATGCCTACAAACAACAATCGGTCGGATGAAATCGGTCGACTAGATATTCTCTTCAATTTTCTTCATTATATATCGAAGAAATGCTCAATCAGACCATTCTATTTAAACATGTTCAGAACACTCTTGAGAGATAATTCAATTATCTTAGTTTTACCCATCTTTCCTCCATTTGGTTCTTACAGAAAAATCGAACAAATCCAAGTCCATCGAGATTCAATAACACTGTATTCGGTCACTGATGAAGAAAAACGTGCGAAAATCTTCGCTGAAGTGGAGGAGTCTTTTCGACAGAATCTTCCTTACACTGATCAATTGAAATTGTTAGACAACGAGTATTCTAAGAACAGAATCAATGAATTATTCGCATTATGGCGATTGAATAAACAACTGCAAGACTTTATCAAACATATTGAGCAAATCATGGATTCGATCAAGTACACGTCGATCGTTCGAATCCGAATTGGTCAACTACAAATTACACGTGAAATAGATGATAAACATCATCAAATTCAAGTTCGATCAGCGAATTTACCGGTCGATCCATTATTATTGCTGGGTGCTCATCGAAAGTATTGTTGTCATTCTTCCGATAATCCACTTTGTTTAAAACAATCAACTAGAATTTTTGAAGACAAAAAGCCGTTTCCCGAACAGATTTTTTCATCGACTAGTTCAGATGAGAATCATCTTAGTGACATAACCAAGTTCTTCAAGCAACAACTGCGGACAAGTTGGCAAAAATTTCAGTCTGAGGAAAGATTTCAATGTGAGCATCTATCCATAAGCGAAATGGAGAGATTTCTGTGTTCGACTCGTCAAGAATCTGCTCAACTGTGGAAGGAATTGATTCGATTGATCAGAACAAACAATGAACTATTGTTCGATACTGGTTTAGCGTTGCGTATGACTCCATCCGTTCTCGTGTCTCTCCTCCATGAAATATGGTTAAATGAAGATGAACACAAACATGATAAACCATCCAATTCTGCAAAAAAGCAAAAGGTTCAACAATCTGAAAGAGAAGCATTTCTAACACCGGAACGATGTATCTTATTAGGTGGAATATTGGTCAACTGGACTGTTGAACAGCGTCTTCAACGAATAATCCATTGTGCCAATCAAAAACAAAAGGAAGATTTCGAGAAAGAAGCATTGAATATTCCACATGTAAATTGGATTCCTTCAGAACATGTTCCATGGTTGATTTTAGAATTGGAAATGAACATCACTATTCGCGATATTCAAGTTAAAGTGGCACGTCATATGATGGATCCAAATCGACTCGATGGTGAAGATAATCAAGTGAGAAATATCGTCATGCAAATGAATATGGGCGAAGGAAAAACCTCAGTTATTATTCCCATGTTAGCACTTAGTTTGTGCTCATCAACATCGAGTTTAGTTCGAATCATAGTTCTCAAATCTTTGTTGACTATGAATTATCAATCGTTGAGATCCAAATTGGGCGGTCTCCTCAATAGACGAGTTTTTCCATTTACATGTCGTCGCGATATGAAATTCGGTCAAACACAAGTCGAACAACTTGATCGACGTCTTCGGCAAGGTATGAGCAGACGAGATATTGTCTTAACCGCACCAGAATATATCCTTTCATTCGACTTATTAACTATCGATAAATGCCGACGACAAGAATTTACAGTTGGGGAAGAAATGTTAAGAGTTCAGCAATGGACTAAACGATGTGTTCGTGATGTTTTGGACGAATCCGATGAAATTCTTCATGTTAAGTATCAACTCATTTATACGATTGGACAGCAGAAACCAGTTAGCGGCGGAGCTCAACGTTGGAAGACGATTCAATTGGCCTTAGAATTGGTAAAGAAAAACGCAGAGCTTATTGCACAAGACTATCCAAAAGACGTTCTCTACGAAAAATCGTTACGGTCAAGTCATTTTTCGTCATTTCGATTGTTATCACGAGAACCGTTTCGAAACTTAGCAGAAAGAGTAGTCAATGATTGGCTTAACGAGCAATCCTATCGTCAGGAAGAACGTCAACTTCTATCCTCGGTCATTTTAGAAAGCACTACGTCGACTGAATGCCTTCAGGGCCGATTTTCACAGGAGATTCTTCAACGAATACTTATTTTACGCGGCCTCCTTTCGTCTGAAGTATTGTTTCAAGCATTGACCAAACGTTACCGAGTGAATTTCGGTGTCAATCACGATCGGAAATTCAATCGTCTCATGGCTGTACCATTCCGTGCCAAAGATGTGGCAGCCGAGAATACAGAATTTGGTCATCCCGATATTGCCATTGTCTTAACTCAACTCTATTACTATTACGACGGATTAACTAATGATCAGCTGTCAAAGTGTTTCAAACGTTTGAGCGACGTAGAGAAGCACCCCGAAGAAATCTATCATGAATGGATTTTGTATGAAAATGGCGATTGTCTCGATCCGAGTATCAAAACATGGGAAGGAATCAATTTAAAAGATGATCAACAAAGGACTCTTCATCTTTTCCCAACTTTTCGGAAAAATATGTTGGTGATCAATTATTTTCTCAATCATTTTGTTTTCCCTCAAGAGGCGAAACAGTATCCCGAAAAACTAGTCTCTTCTTCTTGGGATCTATCCACGGACCGTCGTGCAAAGATTCTGACTGGTTTCAGTGGCACTAATGATACACAACTGTTGTTACCCATCCATATTCGTCAACACGACCTACCCGAACTGATGAAAACTGATGCCGTTGTTCTCAACAATCTACTTCGACAGGAAAATGAATTTTATCAGTCTCTACCAATTAGTATCAAAGTTAAAGATATCTTAGAGAAAATCTGCAGTGATCAACAGCGCATTCAAGTCGTTCTTGATGTTGGTGCGCTCTTCATCAATGGTAGTAACCGCCAAATAGCAATTCAATGGTTAGGAAAGTCAAATCGAGCTGAAATAGATTATGCTGTTTATTTCCAATCTGACTCACTTTATGTTTGTGATCGACAAAATCAGCATCACCCTTTCGCCAACTCTCCAGCGAGTGAAAGACTTGAACGTTGTGTTTTTTACCTGGATGAAGTTCACACACGAGGAACGGATTTCAAATTTCCAAAAGGATTTCGGGCAGTTGTTACACTTGGCAATGGTTCAACCAAAGATCGATTCGTTCAAGCTTGTATGAGAATGAGGAAACTAGGTCATGGCCACTCGCTCAGTTTTTATAGTTCACACGAAGTTGATCAACGAATTCGTCTGTTGAAAAAGACCACCGATGAGAACGAATCTATCACGTTGATTGACGTTCTCCGTTGGGTCTATGAGAATATTCAACAAGCCGTTTGGAATGGTCTTCATCATTGGGCTGCACAGAGTCTCAGTTATCAACGAAAACTCGCTGCATTTCGAAATATTCAATGGGTCGACGAACAGAAATACTTTTCTCCATTGATTATGCATCAATTTCCTTTAGATTGCATAGAACAAGAAGTTCTCGAGCTACACCAAATGTACGGAATGTCAAAATCAATGCAGAAGATAGCTGATATCCATCGTTCTCGTTCTCATCAAGTTAGTTTTCAACTGTCACCTGAGATCAATACACTTGTCCTAAGTCGGTTGAATTTATACGGTGGATCGAGAACATTTCTTGCTCATACATGCGATGAGGAACAAGAACGAGAGTTCGAACGAGAAATCGAACAAGAAGTTGAAGAAGAACGACAACAGGAACGACCAACACCACCAGTACCGCATCGACCAATCTTACATGAAGAAATCAAGAAATTAGCTGATCAACAAAATCCTATGATGAACTTAGCTCAACTTTCATCAGTATTCTGTTCACTTCCACAAGCTTTTCTTGCTACTACCTTTGCGTCACATAGCCAGCCATCGGCTTGGAAACAACACTTATGGATATCTAAGGAATTTCAAAGCGTGATTAAAACACGAGGAGAATCGTTGGATGCATTTCTGCGACATCCACGGTGGATAGTTGTCTATCGTCAGAAACATATCATCTTTCTCAGTCCATACGAAGCTAATTGCTTGATCGATTTACTTCAGCACTCATATCAACAATGTGGAATTGCTTCTCAACCTACAACAACTCTACGTCTGTTTTTACCACGATTGAAAAGAAATCAGTCAATCTTAATCAATACATCAACTTTGTCTGTCCCTTCATCATCTTTTTCTGTTCCGAAAGACTGGTTGGCACCATTGTTTGTTTTTAATGGTACTCTTTACTTCAGCGATGTCGAAGAACAAAGAGACTACTGTCATTTCTTAGGCATTTGTCCAAATCCTCGATTGGAGAAGGACGAGCAGAACGCTTTTGAGAAAGGTTGGATCGATAATGATGGATTTATCCAAAACTCGGAACATCGTCGTCATCTGCAAATGAACCAATGCCATTTTACTTATAATCCACTAAATTTAGTTAGAAAAATTCTCGAGAATCGATTAAAATGCCATATTCCCGTTAGATCACATGTTGGATCACTTATTCTCAATGCAAAGAAAGTTTTGGTTTAATTTTGAACAGTAACTTTGTGATGTCGAGTTTTTTCGATTTCATCTTTTTTATTTGAATAATAATCACGAAAACACATAGCCATTGATTGAACTTATTACTTTGTCTGTACGGCGTAGCGCTTGTTGTCAGGCATGTATTTAAACGTGATGACTATGTCGAACGTAACTAGAATAATCATCTCTAATTTCAAGCTTTCACAATGGAATATTTTTCTCATCAATCCTGAGTAGAAAGAACTTTTGTTACCGCACGGTACGCTACATTATTATCGACTCTAAATAAATTTTATTTCGAATGAAGTTATTGGCAACTTTCAGTTGAACTTAGAAATACATTTCAACGAACGAAAACAAACTTCTATGTTATTAGTTGACAGTTCTCACTTGTCAATAGCTATGTTTTTGAACAATAGTAAAGGCCACCGTTTGTCGTCCTGGCCGGAGTATAGTCACGTGGACACAGCTGAGTGTTGTTATTACCACAAGAAATAAATGGACTTGCATAACCACACGCTGTGCCAGAAGCGTCATCTATATCAGCGTCGTCTTTGTAGCATAAAACTGCATTTTTCTCAAAACGATAACCGTGTGGGCAACCTTCGTTTAAAATATGCTTTCCTCCACAATATTTATGAATTTTTATCTGTCCGTAGTTTGTAACAGGTACAGACTTGTCCTGCTTTGAACACTAAAGAAAGATAAATCAAGACTATCATAACAGTTCGATTTGAGATGACGAAAACTTACGATAGTCGTCAAAACATAATGAAGAATATCCATCAGGACAACTACGAAGTGGGTGATGACCGTCACAAGCAATTTGACCGTTTTTATTGAACACAAAACCACATGACACACCTCTTGGCACATCCAATGGAATATTGCTTGAACAATCTACGCTTACAATTTAATCGAAGACATAATAATAATCATACCATAATTAAGTCGATTGAACTAACATACACACATAGGAAATCTCATAAACTATACTTAATATACTCTATGTATTGAGAACACTATATTTTTCTCTTTTTACTTCATCAACTCACCAGTATACATGGATTTGCATACACAATATGGTATATTGAGATCACCCCATTTACAAGTACCTCTAGCTGATCCGGAACAATTGCGAGGACAACCCTTCAATTTTAAACCTTTCGTGTAATCATTTAAAGCTAGAGTCATTCGGAAATCTACGCGATGTTATCAAATCCGATATATATTTAACCTTAAACTTCATCATGCTCGGATTATTCGGTACTGTTTCGATCCAGTTAGCTAAGGGTCCAGAGACCAAAGCTGGGTCACCACCCAGTTGTGACATCTTCGTCGACGTCAGGTTTTTACGAAACTCCTCTTGTGTAGTTGTGGTAGAATTTGATATAGTAGTAATACTACCAAGCAATTTAAAAACATAACCAGGTGATACACAATGCTGAGTTTGTAAGCCTCGAGTTTTGAGTTCGGTGAGTCGTTCAGAATCTATGGTAATAATCTCTTGAGCAGTACCACCCAGTAACATTTCACTCACAAATGAAAAACCGAAATAATCGAAAATATACGATATGATATAGTCCTTTATATCATTATCATAACTGCAACAAGGCATGTGTTCAATCACGAAACGAAAACTGTCGGATAACTGCATCATTGGTTCCAACATAGTAAGCTTAGCGAATGTGATATTTGCTGTTGTATGAAATATCGACTGTCTCTTTTCAATAAGTGTTTCAGCCAAATATGTTGTTTGTCTGGAATATCCATAAGAAGCAAAGAATCCTTCTAGTTTCCCCCAACCGTATATTGTAGCACTTGTACTTATCGCATTGAAAGTCGATTGTCGTAATTGAGATATTGAGCTTAATTCTTCAGTATGTGCATTAATTGCCACACTCGGTAAACACAAAAGTTGTGTATAAGCAGGTACTGTGAGATTTGTACATGCACCTGGCTTCCATGAAGTATACTCAAGATTAAATACTGAATGTTTGAAACCATCCATGTGACAATCTCCAGTATAACAGACAGGTGATCCTTGTATTGGATCATAGCCTATTCCAATTAAATTCGAATTTGGCATCCAATGAAGATTGCGATAAGCTTTTGTACTGTTGTGTAGGTAACTTTCAACAAATGCTCTCAGCCTAGCATATTCAGGATAAGCAAACAACAAAAATGGACATAAACTAAGGTAATACAAAAACAACATCACCGTATGCATTCTTTTTCGGTCATGTAAACACAATATTCTGTTTTTATACTTTATGAATACTAAAACCATATGTGTGATTTCACAGACACTTTTGCACGATTCTACTCGATGATAGCTTTTTTCGTCACTTGCAAAAATTAGATAGTCCAAGTGCTCTTTTTCTCATAATACGTGAGTCACTATAAAAAATTTTTCACACGGTTCTCCCAAAAATTTTCGGCGAAGACTAACTTTACCACTATGAAACACAGATATATTTAGGATTAGCGCTTTGTTTTATAATCTAAAACTGTTTGTGTGCCCTGTTTTCGATCCTTCAATGAGTTGTTTTCGAAAAATAAATTCCGTCACACGACGCAGCGCGTGAAGCTCTGCAAGTTGAATACGAGTAAGGTGGACGGACTATTCGTCGCACGATTACTCGTGTAATTCATTTGTTGTAAAAAGATGCACGATGTTTAATGAAACAGATTCAAGAAAAACACAACTAAATATGTCATACTTCTGATTAAAATAGTATCAGATACTAGTGCCTTTTTATGAAAAACGGATCCTATCAGAAATGTACAAGGTTTCATAGTATATTCTGTACACTAAAACGCTGAAATACTAACTGAAAGCGTATTCTAATGAAAATCTTCATTGGGAAGTAAAACTCATTTTATATAACAATCCGTATTTTCAGCTAATTTGTATTTGACGAAATTCTTCTAGATTTTCACTAACAAGAAGAGATTCTTTTGAAAAATCAGTTAAATATTTGCTAAATGAACTATGATAAAAGTCACTCACTACTTTATAGAACCTTTTCAGTCAGAGTTTCTCCGACTTTCTAGTTGGTTCACGAGATTCGAAAATTTCACCAACAGTTAGGTTGCACTCAATGTCACACTAACGAGATTGTTGGTGATAGTGTGATTTTCCTATTCATCGAATTATGCAAATAACACTGCCAATTAATAATATTATTTTGGCGCCGTATTGTCCTAGTGCCTAAAATAATGACAAAGACAACCTTCACTTCATATGTGCCCGATGTTTTTTTCCTTTGTCATATTCTATGAAATCAACAATCTTCCTCAATAGTACTTTTACTCATAAAACGACGTTTTTTCCCTTGTTTGAATATATTTTTATTATTATACTAAGATCTAATTTATCTACGAACAATTATCAACTAGTATATCTCTAATCATATACATCTCAATTTGTCAGTTCAGACGCTTAATATAACTACTGGGTAGTTCAGACGATGCACAGGCAATGATTGATTCGTCGTTTGCTCGGCAATCCTCCACAAACATAATTTGAGCAAATTCATCAATAACTTCTATTGGATATGTTGGTCCACAATCACGATATCGACGCATTTCATCGAGATGATCATTTTGAAAACATACCGTCTTCTGCGGTTCATTCATAACCCATCGAGGAAAGAAAATTGTACCATGAAGATGACGTTCATTCAAATTAATTGACAAACTAACCGATGTGCCAGTAGGTTCAGTCCATGAAAGTTTGAAAATTTCTTCCGTTGATGATAATTTTACTAAATGAACTTGTTGGTCTTTCACCCATCGACCACCGACGATGCCTGAATGTATTCGATAATCAATCGTGTGATCATTTTTAACGTATATTTCATATTGCCATCCATTATCATACTTGTATATAAGATGTTTTCCAACAATATTACTCACTGATTCGCTCATCATGAAGGAAAATGATCAAACTAAAATAGAATCAAACAGAGATAGAATAAGATACACTTTAACTTGTCCTCTCTGTTATGCTTTTCGTTTCAATTGAAAGATAGAATGAATACAATGCTCTTCTCTCTCTCTGGATATCGTGTGGACTCGTCGGAAAAGTGAAGAGAACGTAAGAAGAACGCATGATACTGAGGATAAGGCGAACTTTCATGAATATATCGATCAAAGTATGATAACAAAGTGTGACTCATTTATCAAATATATCTTTTACGTTCTTTCTAAACTATTTGCATGTTTTGTCGATAAGAAAACGACTGTTTGTTGGTTGCTTCATACATTTCGTAAAAAATATGTTGACTTCTCTCGCTGTTATCGGATGCATTTCATTTGTTCTATATCGTTTAATAAAATTCTGGATACTTGATCCGTGGTCTATTCATCGATATTTTTGGAAACAAGGCATCCCGGGACAATATACACCAATCGTTGGCAGTCTTCTCGATCGTCGTCGAGCATTTCTTGCTGATGATCCATTGTCACATGGTAGAAAATTAGCAGAAAAATACGGTGATTATTATCATAATTCATTTGGTCCAAAAGCTCATCTTGTCATAAGTGATCCATTGTTAATCGAAGGAGTTGCGAAGGCAAATGTCTATTCGTATCATAAATCGGCAGTAGGACAGACGATCCTTGCATCATTACTTGGCTATGGAAATATTCTATTGGCCGAAGGTGATGATCACAAGCGACATCGACGATTGGTTGCACCTGTCTTTCAACATCAGAATATCAATTCAATGCTTTCTCTCATGGCACAGATAACGAATCGTTTCCTAGAAAAATGGACAACATTAAGTGAAAATCGAGCTACAGATGACCCGTTGACACTTGATATTCATGAAGAACTGTCAGGACTTACATTAGATATTGTAATTGGATGTATTTTCGGTGCAGAGACTATGGAAGATAAGAATGTTCATGGAATTATCTTTCGAAACATGAATATAGCTTTGAAGGAGATGGAGAAACGAATATTTAATATGATTGGTTTACTTCCAATAGTTAAGGATTTGCCATTAGCTGGAAAACGACGTATTGATCAAGCGAGACAAGAGATTCAACAGGTTGTTCAAAATATAATCAATCAACGATTGAAAGGATTGACAAAATCGACATGTAAAGGTTCAGACTTACTCGATCTTCTTCTGGCATCGAAAGGTGATGAAAAAACACAAAAGCTTTCTCAAGAAGAAATTTCCAATGAGGCAATTACATTTGGTAATATTCTCTTCATTCGAAATCTTTCTCTCTAATCTCTTACATAGTTCTTGCTGGACATGAAACAACATCAACACTAATGGCATGGACACTTTATAATTTAGCAAATCATCCTAACAGTTATCAACAATGTCAAGCTGAAGTTGATTCGATTCTTCTTAATGACGAACTAAATATCTCCACTATTTCTCTATTGACTTATACAGAAATGGTCTTGAAAGAATCATTACGGACTCATCAACCTGTGGCAGTTATGCTTCGTACAGCCGTTGAAGATAATACAATCGTAGCAAGCGATGGAAAACCAATTCACATAAGAAAAGGAACTGATATTGAAATTAATTTGAATGTTTTACATCGATCGGAAAAATATTGGCACGAACCGAATAAGTTTAATCCATCGAGATTCGAGGAACGTGGTGCAGATAAGTTATTAGCTTTTAATATAGGACCTCGATCTTGTATTGGTCAGAATTTTGCGATGTTAGAAGCCAAAATTATGTTAGCATTGATTATCAAACATTTTCATTTTGAGCTTGTACCTGGACAAAAATTTACACCTGATGTGGCCGTTACAATTAGGTTAGTTATATCAAATAGTTCTTTTTTCTTCATCTTTCTATATATTTAGACCGAAATATGGTATGTGGATGCGCATTTGGCCGCGTAAGTAATCATCGAACTAACGTTTCGTGTCATTTTTCTATTGAGACATAAATAAATATTTTCTCGTTTGAGAACTCAGTTCAGAAGTACCAATTACGTACAGATAGTCTCAAGATTTAAAAAANGACATCGGACTCAACTTTCCTTGTAGTACATTTACTAGACAAATACATCGTTAAATCACTAAAAATTATTATGCAAAACAAGCAAATTTAATGGTTGATTAGCACTAAATCTTTTACTGATTATAAATCAATTCATACTGATCAAAAGCGATTTTTTACTGACTAAAAATAACGAACTGACCATTTACAAAAATACTGACCATTTACAATAAAATACTGACCATTTAATTTGTACCCATTAAAATAGTATCAGATACTAGTGCTTTTTTTATGAAAAACGGATCCTATCAGAAATGTACAAGGTTTCATAGTATATTCTGTACACTAAAACGCTGAAATACTAACTGAAAGCGTGTTCTAATCAAAATCTTCATTGGGAAGTACAACTCATTTTGTATAACAACCTGTATTTTCAGCTAATTTGTATTTGACGAAATCCTTCTAGACTTTCACTAACAAGACGAGATTTTTTCGAAAAATCAGTTAAATATTTGCTAAATGAACTATGATAAAAGTCACTCACTACTTTATAGAACCTTTTCAGTCAGAGTTTCTCCGACTTTCTAGCTGATTCACGAGATTCAAAAATTTCACCAACAGTTAGGTTGCACTCAGTGTCACACTAACGAGATTGTGGGTGATAGTGTGATTTTCCTATTCATCGAATTATGCATATAACACTGCCAATTAATAATATTATTTTAGCGACGTATTGTCCTAAAATCAACAATCTTCCTCAATAGTACTTTTACTCATAAAACGACGTTTTTCCCCTATGTTTAAATACATTTTTTTATTACACTTCGATCTAAGTTATGTATGAACAATCATCAAATAGTATAACTCTAATCATATGAATCTCAATTTGTCAGTTCAGACGTTTAATATAACTACTGGGTAATTCAGACGATGCACAGGCAATGATTGTTTCGTCGTTTGCTCGGCAATCTTCCACAAACATAATTTGAGCAAATTCATCAATAACTTCTATTGGATATGTTGGTCCACAGTCACGATATCGACACATTTCATCGAGATGATCATTTTGAAAACATATCGTTTTCTGCGGTTCATTCATAACCCATCGAGGAAAGAAAATTGTTCCATGAAGACGACGTTCATTCAAATTGATCGACAAACTAACCGATGTACCAGTAGGTTCAGTCCATGAAAGTTTGAAAATATCTTCCGCTGATGATAATTTTACTAAATGAACTTCTTGGTCTTTCACCCATCGACCACCAACGATACCTGAATGTATTCGATAGTCAATCGTGTGATCGTTTTTAACGTATATTTCATATTGCCATCCGTTATCGTACTTGTATATAAGGTGTTTTCCAACAATATTGCTCACTGATTCGCTCATCATGAAGGAAAATGTTTAAGCTAAAATAGAATCACATAGAGATAGAATAAGATGTACTTTAACTTGACCTCTCTGCTATGCTTCTCGTTTCAATTGAAAGATAGAATGAATACAATGATCTTCTCTCTCTATATATATCTTGTGGGTTCGTCGGAAAAGTAAAGAGAACGTACGAAGAACGCATGATACCCAGGATAAGGCGAACTTTCATGAATATATTGATCAAAGGGCGATAACAAAGTGTGACTCATTTATCGAATGTATCTTTTACGTTCTTCTTAGCCCATTCGCATGTTTTGTCGATAAGAAAACGACAGTTGGTTGCTTCATACATTTCGTAAAAAACATGTTGACTTATCTCGTTGTTATCGGGTGCATTTCATTTGTTCTATATCGTTTAATAAAGTTCTGGGTACTTGATCCGTGGTCTATTCATCGATATTTTTGGAAACAAGGCATCCCGGGACAATATACACCAATCGTCGGCAGTCTTCTCGAACGTCGTCGAGCATTTCTTGCTGATGATCCATTGTCACATGGTAGAAGATTAGCGGAAAAATACGGTGATTATTATCATAGTTCATTTGGACCAAAAGCTCATCTTGTCATAAGTGATCCATCATTAATCGAAGGAGTTGCGAAGGCAAATGCCTATTCGTATCATAAATCGGCAGTAGGACAGACAATTCTTGCATCATTACTTGGCTATGGAAATATTCTATTGGCCGAAGGTGATGATCACAAGCGACATCGACGACTGGTTGCGCCTGTCTTTCAGCATCAGAATATCAATTCGATGTTTTCCCTGATGGCACAGATAACGAATCGTTTCTTGGAAAAATGGACAATATTAAGTGAAAATCGAGCTACAGACGACCCATTGACACTTGATATTCATGAAGAATTGTCAGGACTTACGTTAGATATTGTAATTGGATGTATTTTCGGTGCAGAGACTATGGAAGATAAGAATGTTCATGGGATTATCTTTCAAAATATGAATATAGCTTTGAAGGAGATGGAGAAACGAATATTTAATATGATTGGTTTACTTCCAATAGTTAAGGATTTGCCATTAGCTGGAAAACAACGTATCGATCAAGCGAGACAAGAGATTCAACAGGTTGTTCAAAACATAATCAATCAACGATTGAAAGGGTTGACAAAATCGACTTGTAAAGGTTCAGACTTACTCGATCTTCTTCTGGCATCGAAAGGTGATGAAAAAACGCAAAAATTTTCTCAACAAGAAATTTCCAATGAGGCGATCACATTCGGTAATATTCTCTTCATTCGAAATCTTTCTCTCTTATCTCTTACATAGTTCTTGCTGGACATGAAACAACATCAACGCTGATGGCATGGACACTTTATAATTTAGCAAATCATCCTGACAGTTATCAGCAATGTCAAACAGAAGTTGATTCGATTCTTCTCAATGACGAACTAAATATCTCCACTATTTCCCTATTGACTTATACAGAAATGGTCTTGAAAGAATCATTACGGACTCATCAACCTGTGCCAGTTATGCTTCGCACAGCAGTTGAAGATAATACAATCGTAGCAAGTGATGGAAAACAAATTCACATAAGAAAAGGAACTGATATTGAAATTAATTTGAATGTTTTACATCGATCGGAAAAATATTGGCACGAACCGAATAAGTTTAATCCATCGAGATTCGAGGAACGTAGTGCAGATAAGTTATTAGCTTTTAATATAGGACCTCGATCGTGTATTGGTCAGAATTTTGCGATGTTAGAAGCCAAAATTATGTTAGCATTGATTATCAAACATTTTCATTTTGAGCTTGTGCCTGGACAGAAATTTACACCTGATGTGGCCGTTACCATTAGGTTAGTTATATCAAATAGTTCTTTTTTCTTCATCTTTCTATATATTTAGACCGAAATATGGTATGTGGATGCGCATTTGGCCTCGTAAATAATCATCGAACTATCGTTTCGTGTCATTTTTCTATTGAGACGTAAATAAATATTCACTCGTTTGAGAAGTCAGTTCAGAAGTACTAATTACGTACTGATAGTCTCAGGATTTTCAAAAAAATATACACTGGAAAAACGTTGCTGACAGAATCCATTTTTCTTATGTCTTTTTGCTACGTTCGTCCAGATGAGAAACTCGATCATGGTATGATTTGTATTTTGGAAGTGTTCTCCGATGTATTTGACCTTTGTCGGCCGGCCTTTTCAGAATCGGTGCTGGCGGACGAACAGGTTTTCTTGAAAAGTACATTAGAAGAATTTTACGAACATAGGGAAGATAATTTTACTTCGGAGAATAGGATTTTCTTGTTATTTGCTCTTCATCTGAATGTACCGGTGAATAGATTCGTATCGAATTCCTATGGAAAATTCGAATAATTTCAAACGAGAAAGATGAAATATTGATCTACCTGTTTGAAAATGGAACTGTCGCTGTTATTTGTCTTCGAATAAATCATCAGGATATCTAGTTTCATCAATAACATGAACAAGATTGTCGCCATTTAGTTTTTCAGTCAAAATTCGAATATTTGGCTGATCAATTTCGTGTTCTGCTTGTTCAATTCTTTCTAATTCTTCTGTAATATTATCTATTAGTCGATATTCTATTTGATCTTCTTTCAACAAAGCGCGAAGTCGTAGACGCAACTGTTTGATTGATTCCAAATTATTCGCTGCTCTTTCAATAATCTGATTTCGATGTTTTTCCACCATAATATTGATTTCTTTTTGCACCTGTTCATAAACATCATCAATCTGTTGATAACAACTGACCTTCCATTGATCTAATTGTTCGCGAATATCATTCAGATAATCCAATGTGACCATTGTTTGATTTTTGTCAATTTGATGAAAATGTTCGTACATTGTGTTCTTTTGAGGGTGTGGGTGAGGGTTTTATCGTATGTTTCATTTCTGTCGCGTTTGTACTATGCGTCTGAAACGTGTTTACATTCGCAAACTTTTCACATGTGATGGATTGTTATTCTTACATTCTAAACTGCACCACCCTCACTCTTTTTTCTTTAATTGTTTCGAATACTTATGCCCTTTACATTTTAGTAGTTCAACTTTTTTTTTCTTCGATATTTTTATACTTCGACATTGTTATGCTTCGATATTTTCCGTTGGATTTTTCTACATTCGACATTTTTACTTTCGGTCTTAGTTGAGTGAATCGTTTTTAAAAGATTTTATAGAAAACTAATCAGTTTGGTCGGTATGATCATAGAGAGCGAATGAAACTCCTTCAAATACAAATCAATGAAAAAGTAAAGTCTGAGTTTCAAAATAAACGTTTTTTTATCAGGGAGTTTTGGTGAATGTATTGGTTTTCGAATTGAATATTAATGTCAATGTCGGACTGATTGTGCTTTCTGAGCCCACAGGCACAGCATTTGCCGTGTTAGCGGCGTATTGCATGAAAGATCCAGTGGAAGACTCTAAAGATTAAGAGAAAAATATCGTCGACTAATTAGTAAGAAGTCACTCACCCTGAACCCCAATAGTGGCGTATGCTCCTCCATCATCAGCCTGAAAGTATCGAATGGTAACAATACCCAGAGAATTTTCATCGAAGATAACTTGAACAGCAGTGTTCAGATTTCTCTGAAAAGAAATTTCGGAAATTACAGAAATTACCTATTAGTATTATTCACTAGTTCCAGATAACATAACATAGCTAAACGCAAAAACACTTCCAATAACAAAAGTAAAGTAGAAATTTCGGTAATTTCAGAAATTTCAATGATAGTTCATGAAGAATATTCATTTATCCAGAGAGACGAAGGGTCAGATTCAGTAGAAGTTTCGGAAATTTCAGAAATTTCAATGAAAGTTCATGAGAAATATTCATTTATCTGGAGAGGACGAGGGTAAGATTCAATAGGAATTTTTGAAATTACCGAAATTTCCGAAATTTCTACTGAATCTGACCCTTCGTCTCTCTGGATAAATGAATATTTCTCATGAACTATCATTGAAATTTCTGAAATTACAGAAATTTCTTCTGAATCTGACCCTTCGTCTCTCTAGATAAATGAATATTCTTCATGAACTATCATTGAAATTTCTGAAATTACCGAAATTTCTACTTTACTTTTGTTATTGGAAGTGTTTTTGCGTTTAGCTATGTTATGTTATCTGGAACTAGTGAATAATACTAATAGGTAATTTCCGAAATTTCTTTTCAGAGAAATCTGAACATACCTCAACTTGAAAACGATAAAGCTGCGAACTGCGTGAAGCGTAGTATTCAATAGTGAACTGTCGATTTGGAACTCCTCCAGTTGTCGAATAATAGATGCCTTGTGATGTTGTGCCATGTGCAAGATATAGATCATCCCAGAACGCAAAAATCGTTGCGTTGGAAAAGGAGCTACTTGGCAAGTTTGTGTTAAGATAGTCCATTGAGCATCCACCAAAACACACAACCTACGAGAAAAATTTTATGTAGCAAGAGAGTTTCCTCTATAAATTAGAATCACAATGTAGAAACATATGAAATCGAAGTATATGAGAGTGAAACATCAATCATACAGTCGGAAAACGAGTCGAAAAAAGTACGAAAATGCCTCATGTACTGATGCAGCTTTGTAAAGAAAGTATCTTACTTTTTTTAGATAGTTACATAAGCATCTGAGACATATTTGCACAGTTCTTTACGCATTCCTCAATTAAACAGCCCAGAAATTTTCAGAATGTAGAATAATAGTCGAAATATTAACGCCCTAAATATGTATTGTGTATCTGACTCTTTCGATGGCTCAATATCAGAAACCAATGAAGTCGTTTATCTTTGGTAGGATTATATGATATTGTAGGACTATGTTCTACAATCCTCGAATTTTTGACTACGCGACTGTTTTCCAAGCATATGGAAAATGAAAACTACTACCGGTTTTGCTTGTGGAAGCATAAAATGTAATAGAATTTGGCACAAACGAAGCTCAAGAGAAAAACTACAAATTTTGAGGTTGCAAGGATACGAGCTTTCCTCCTTGAGAGTATCTAAAATGCGTTTTGAGTCTTGATGAACTGTTAGAATGTGGATATATTAATCTGGAAATGAAATTAATACTTACTCCATTGCTTGACAACGTAAGAGTAAATGTTCGATAGTTGTAAAATTCCACGTAGAAGGGCAAAGTAATGCTCGTTGTTTGGTCATCTACAGTGCCGGTATCGCCCCAACTTGAAATTATCATTGGATCCTGTAATACTACAGGTGGTATAGTGGTGCTACAAATGCCATTTGAACAGCTGATGTCGCTTCCTGAGCACACAACGCCGATCCCACCGCAATTATTGAAATTCACTCTAGTGTTAACACATGTACCCGACGCAGATGGTTGAGAATCTGTAGGACAACTTATTTGTACTAAAAAAGCAAAAGATTGATTAGCCGCTGTAATAACAGCAATATATTCGTTCATATTTACTCACTAGCACATGTTGGTCCTGCCAATCCCAAGAGACATTGACAAACTCCAGCTGCAATGCATGTACCACCATTTAGACAGGGCGAGTGGCAAGTGGCTAAATACAAAATACGACGAAGTTTTAAGTTGTGGAACAGGTCATCTCATGGATCATTTGAGGATGTCATTCATAGAAAGAAGATTTTTCTCCTTCTCGTTCCACTCTTTCACATTGTATGGTTCCTCATCTGCACACTTTCAATTATGTGTGCCTTGTATCTCTAGCTGCCGCTGTTACATGAACAGAAATACTTCGCTGGAGCATCTTTTGTCAGAAATTCCGTCATTAGCAAAGCTATTAGCCAAAAGGAACTGGCTGACGAAATGAAACTTAGACGAATATGAGCTACTCACAACTGATATCAGATTACCTGGCATTAATACACTTCTATTCAACTAATTTGCGATTGCAAAACTTCAATATACACGGTACTCTGAATAACAATCGAACTCCGAAAGAGTATTGCAAAGCGCATATATCTCTATCACCATTCAATCATTCTGCGTGGTTCTATGACCTGCAGTTAAGCGGTACCTCTCATCGCATTTCCAAAATAACATTACATACCACAAAAAGCCATTATAACAATTGCCAAACAAACAATCTGAGCCCGTATTACATCCAATTCCATCGGGACATTTCTGTCCCGGAGCACAATTTCCACCACAATCAATGCCAGTCTCTCCAGAGTCGAGTATGTCATTATTGCATTCAGTAGCTATAAATAACTCGATCATTCACTTAGGATTCTGTATCATTTGCTATTATACTTACGTATGCAAGTATCAGATGAACACAAGCCACTACTACAGTCAATATTTTCTTTACAACCAGTGTACGTCATGCATTTTTTCGCAGGTACACATACTCCTCCACAGTCAGTACCTGTTTCATTAGAATCAATCACACCATTGTTACACGTGGATGCTAAAAGAGCGCACCGAAGTTATCGATTTTTACCAAATAGAATAACTTACGGATGCATACATTCGATGCACAATAACTGCTGGCACAGTCAGAATCTTTTGCACACCCAGCATAATTTCTACATTTTCTTCCAGCGGCACATACTCCACCACAGTCAATACCAGTCTCTCCCGAATCCATGACCAAGTTTTTACATTGAGCAGCTAAACGAAGAAATCAAAAACGTGTTCATTAACGACTATTACAATGACTCACGGAGGCAAACGTTTGATTCGCATACATCGCTGACACAGCCACCACACATGTTACATTTCGCTTCGTCGTTACATTTCTTTCCGTTGGCACATGGTCCACCACAATCGATGCCGGTTTCCGAAAAGTCCATGATTTTATTATTACAGTGAGCAGCTAGAACACGAAGCGAAAGGTACATGAATTTTAGAATGAATAACAAGCATTTACGTAGGCAAATATTTGATGCACAAACTCCAGTATCACAATCTGTGGTCTTATTGCAAGTCGACTTCTCATTACATTTTCTACCTATTGAACATTCTCCACCACAATCCGAACCAGTTTCGGCGGTGTCTCTTACACCATTGTTGCAATGAGCCGCTAGAAAGTACAGTATTGGAGCGAATATGATGGATTTTGATGAATACCCGTCGTACCGATACTATGACATCACTCAATATCACAATAGCAACGTTGACGTCACCAAATTGCTTTTAATTATGATGCTGATCACTTGGTATCAAACGCATATCGATATTAATGTGAAGACATGGGTATATACATCAAAAGTTATAAGCCCAAAACAAGTTCTCTGACTTTTGCGTATGTTGATATATTAATGATAATAAGTTTTGTATTTATTGTTTTATAAATTTAAAATTTCAAAAGAAAAAAAAAGAGTTTGTATTATACGTCTATACGTTGTACGTTATGATTTATTGTTATTAATTAATCGTCAAACAGCTTTTTGGCACATTTGCTATTAAGTTGATCTCGTCGGAAAGATGGAATACCACCGCCACGCACAGCCGTATACATGCTAGTTGCAATTGTAGAACATTCACGAGAAACTGGAGTTTGTCGAGAGCATGCAGTTTTCAAGCAAGTATAAAACCTATCATCGCAGACTGATCGCTTGTTGCCACATGTTTGATAGCATGCATCGTGCTGTACGCAGCAAGGAATAAGTGTATTGCGATTAAGCTTCTGCAGAAGTTTATCAATATTAAGTCCCATAGGGCCACAGCCCGCAGTACTTCGAAGGACTCGAACTAGAGGACTCATTGAAACCATATTAACCAGTAGAAAGAGACACAGAAGATGGGTATACATAACAGGCGTAAACGAACGTTGTCAAGCGATAAAAATTTTGGAACGTTGATTCGAGTTATATAGTATTGACAAAAGGTAAGATGGGGATTGTCCTTGAGAGTCAAAACATCGGCAAATGAATGGATAATTACTGTTATTACAGCCAAGGGTTGCTTTCCTATACTTTGATCATGACTTGTTCGGACGGGTATATGCTAATCAAGCGTAAAGATAGATAAGAGTTGGCGAAAAGGCCGGTCGATTGAATTTTTGTTTTAATTAGAAAATAACGGAAGTGATAAGAAACCATAACTTGTGACGCATTTCGTATGTGGCTTAGTCGCTCCTCAACGTCGAATTTGATTAATATGACTCGTTATAAAACCATGAAATCGAGAGAGCAATCTAAATCATCGAATATCTGTCAAAAAATGACGAGTAAAGACACAATGAAAACGTTTGAATTGAATTATCCCGTCTAAATCGAGTAGGTCGGCTTCGTTCACCTTCTGTCATATTATATATAAATCAGTTGTATTTTGTTTGCCATGAATAGTGCATAGTTTGGTGCAGATCGTTTATTCACAAAATCAAATGAAATATAGGACTTATTGAAAAAAGATTTTGACAAATTTGTAGAAAATCTTTTAAATTATTAATACCTTCAATAGCAGTTGCGGAATCTGTTCTTTTGTCATTGTTGAAATCACTACTATAACTACAGATATCGGCAGTGCTATATAACCAACTGACAACATTTCGAGATCATCAAATGAACCATTGCCGAAGCCAAGAAAAATACCAACGTTACTAGAACAATGATTGGCCATGGTAACATCCAGAAATGTATCGTTATTGTAATCAATAATATTAACTGCCCATGGCTCGCTTTGATAGCGAACGTTGAAAGTTCGATTTTGGCTTGAAAAAGATCGATTAGAATGCTTATATAATAAACGCACAATTTTGTCATCAAGATTAGTCGCGACAAAATCTAGTTGGTGATCTCGATTAAAGTCGCTAACAATGAAAGAGTTCAGTCGAGATCCACTACCAGTCGCCAGCGTTTGTTGTCGTACGAAAGCTTTATTCGTATATCCAAGAAACACACTTGCAATTGTATCATAAAGACTAACAACGACAACAACATTTGGTCGACTGTCGTTCTTAAAATTAGCAAATGTGATAGTGCCAAGTCAACTACCAGTTGAATATGTTTCTTGGTTTTCAAAAGTACCATCGGCATGTCCTAGTAAAAGGCTTATAGTATTATCACCAAAATTGGTCACAGCAATGTCCAATCAACTGTCGTTATTTAACTCCTTGATAGCTATTGAAGATGGATAAAGGCCAGATGAATATAATATGGGATTGTCGAAAGAATAATTAGTATTTCCGAGAAATATGTTTAGAGTATTGCGACCATCACTGCTGGCAACCATATCTAGCCAAGTGGTATTATTGAAATTATTGAAGGTAATTGAATACGGATGAAAGTTGTAGTCGGTTAAGAGAATTCTTCGATATGAGATGTAACTGCTTCCATTTCCTGCCTGGTCAGACAAGGCTGATTTTTACAGCACTGTTACACATTCAATTAGACGTTTTAACACTAAAAAGAACTTCTCTCTTGAAAACAAACGGTATATATTAACGCATTATCACGCGAAAAAATCTGTGTGTGTGTGTGTGTGTGTGAACGGATCAAAACATGGCATTTTTAACTTTTTTGTCTGTCGAGGCTGTGTTCCGTGGCGGTACATTGTTTCGTCTAATGTCTGTTGTCTTCAATCTACGATTCAATTATGAATAGCTGATGCTGCTTACAATGTAGGATATTATCTTAGTAAGTAAAGTATATAACAATACGAAGCTTCTGAATCCTAACATCTCTACATGATTGACTCATGTAATACTAATTTGTGCGTATGAAACTTTGAATCATTGGAAAATGTTTTTGTATTGTGAAAATAGTCAAGTTTCGATGGAATAAAACTGAGCATTTGATTAGATATAGTTTTTGAAACATAGCGCATTGAAATAACTTAATTTGAGACATTTTCTTTTTCAGAAAGCTGAACCATTCCACATCAACTTCTTTTCGTGATCCAACTTCATTGTCAAATCAAAACAATATACGAACATTCATTATCGAACTAAATGCATTTGTAAAATATTCTTTTCTCATACTGATGTCTGTATAAAATACATGTTCTTTCTTCTCTTATTTATTGTACAGCCTTATTTCGCGCTTTTTTTTGTATCATCAAATATTTTTTAAAAATTCGAACATTTTCATACCGATCCCTTAATAAACGGATTTACATGCTATATGAATAAGGATTGAAAAATTCAATCGTTCATCAAAAACCGTACCTAGTTCTGACGCCCTCTGCAGGACACCTGTATATTGAACCGATATGGTTGAGCGTGTTCAATCGATATACATCTGCTTACTGTTCTCTACCTTTTTTTTCTATGTTTGACACGTGTATTTCGACATTGGTTCGTTTTTTTATTCATATTGTACGATAAAATATCATGACATCAGTAGCAATACCATCTACTAAAACTCGTTGTGTAACATGTGCAAAAGAAAAACGAGCAGTGCGATGTGAAGGTTGTTTACAATTATTCTGTTATGATCATTTTCTAACTCATCGAGAAGATTTAAATAAACGATTAGATGATATAGAAATAA
>CAJNOJ010000123.1:84329-288726 GCA_905250025.1 Adineta ricciae
TACGATAAAATATCATGACATCAGTAGCAATACCATCTACTAAAACTCGTTGTGTAACATGTGCAAAAGAAAAACGAGCAGTGCGATGTGAAGGTTGTTTACAATTATTCTGTTATGATCATTTTCTAACTCATCGAGAAGATTTAAATAAACGATTAGATGATATAGAAATAAGTCGTGATCTTTTTCGTCAAGCGCTCAACGAACAAACAAATCATCCTCAAATTCATTTGTTAATTAAACAGATCGATCAATGGGAAAAAGATTCAATTAAAACTATTCAACAAACAGCATCGGACTGTCGACAATTATTGATTCAACATACTACGAAACATGTTCATCAAATTGAAAGTAATTTAACGAAATTAACAAATCAATTACGCGATCTTCGTCAAGAGAACGACTTCAACGAATACGATTTAGATCAATTTCAGCAAAAAACGAAACAATTAGCTGAACAACTCGATCAACTGTCAAATATAACTGTCCGAGAAGAATCAACACAACTAATTAATAAAATTTCTGTTGTTATGGCATTTGCCGGTAAGTAGAACCTATGTATAGTCAAGCTGTGATCAGATAATAGCACATATAATATAAATTTTGACCTTTAACATAACAAATTGTGAGGGTAAAATGCAAAGAAAGTCCATTTTCTAAAAAAAAACGCTACGAGTCTTGTAGATCCGAATTTCATTTTCTGGTGGATATTGTAGGAGGACAAGTCATACCTCAAGTGATTCATGAAACTAAACGAAAATGGAAACAATTTGGTGTCACAGTAGCTGGTGGTGCTGGTGAAGGGGGTCAATTAAATCAATTATTTTATCCAGATGATATTTATATTGATGATGAAGAACAACGATTTTATATCGCTGATTCATCAAATCATCGAATTATTAAATGGAAACTTCATTCAACAAATGGTCATGTTGTTGCAGGTGGTAATGGACAAGGCAATCGAATAAATCAATTAAATCAACCTACTCATGTTGCTCTTGATAAAACCGATGATTCATTTATTATTTGTGATCGAGGCAATGGAAGAGTTTTGCGATGGTCTCGCTCTAATGACGCAAATAATCAAGTAATTATATCAAATATTGATTGTTCTTGTGTTGCATTGGATAGTTATGGTAATATTTATATATCGGATTGGGAAGAAAATGAAATTACACGTTGGAAATATGGAGATACACGCGGAACGGTGGTTGCCGGTGGAAATGGAAAAGGAAATCATTTAAATCAATTTTATCATCCAAGTTATGTTTCAGTTGATGAAGATCAATCACTTTATATATCAGATTGTGAAAATCATCGTATAATGAAATGGAGTAAAGGTGCAAAAGAAGGTATTCTTGTTGCAGGTGGACACGGACAAGGTAGTAGTTTAACACAATTATCATCACCAACTGGATTAGCGATAGATCGATTAGGGAATATTTATGTTGTGGATTGTTATAATCATCGAATTGTACGTTGGTCAAAAGGAGCACGTGAAGGTACAGTTGTCGTAGGTGGAAATGGTCGTGGTAAACAACCAAATCAATTTAGTTGTCCAACTGGTGTTGCACTTGATCGACAAGACAATCTTTATGTTGTAGACTGGGGAAATAATCGAGTGCAAAAATTTGATCTCGAAAATGAATAATAATATAGAAAAATACATAGATAATGTTATTTTTTGTGAAAGTCTCATTAGTTTCATTGTGTTNCACGTGAAGGTACAGTTGTCGTAGGTGGAAATGGTCGTGGTAAACAACCAAATCAATTTAGTTGTCCAACTGGTGTTGCACTTGATCGACAAGACAATCTTTATGTTGTAGACTGGGGAAATAATCGAGTGCAAAAATTTGATCTCGAAAATGAATAATAATATAGAAAAATACATAGAAAATGTTATTTTTTGTGAAAGTCTCATTAGTTTCATTGTGTTTCCAATAAGAAAAAAGAAATAGTCAAGATTTTAACGAAACTGCTAAAGCACTTGTACAAGTGAGAAATATGATTCTCAAAATAGTTCGACATTACTTAGTATTTTAGAATAGTAACCGCTAAGATTAGTTTCGAGATATTATTGTCGTTACTATAGATAGAAGAAACACGTTTTGTGATGTACATTCAAATATCAACGACAAAGAAAGTGTATCCATGTGAAGAGATACGAGCTGGATCGTGCAGGAAGACACTGGAACTTGATGAAAAATGGAATCAACGGGTTTTCTTCAGGATTGACAGAAACCAAGCGATATCAGTCGTGGGATCCATTCAAAACAAAGTATTTCTGCTTTCGTTTTCATTGTTCTTCGATTAACTATCCTTAATGATCTTGGGAAAGAAAAAACTTTCTTTTCACGAGAGAAATTTCATCACTTATTTTTAAATGGGAAGACTTGGAACGTTTGGAATAAAGTAAGAAATGTGTTTGACATTTCTATCTGACAATTACAATTACCTGATGAAGTTTTATTGTTCATTTTTAAGAAACTCTATACTGTTGATGTATTTTACTTACTTGTTCATGTTAATCAACGACTTGATTCGACGATATAACGGATATTATGACCATGAATGCATTATACGATTAAACTTCTTCAATGGGTGCAGAAATTCTTTCATAAATCTGTTCTAAAATCTGATTTCACGTTCATCGTCAAGTACAGAAGTTAACTGTTAAACAATGTTCAACGAAAATCAATTCTTCGTATTACCAGATTATCCTCAACTTTATTCTTTATTACTCATCAATTTTGATCAAATGATACTTTATGAATATCTATCAGGTAATAGAATTACTATTCAAATTTTTCTTTAACTAGCGAAACAAAGAGAAATCGATAGAGACCTTTGTTTTCTGTCATTCAACAAAGCGAATAAATAGTATCGCCATGGCCTTTAGAAGAATACAAATGTTACACCTTTAGTTGATTATATTTATCTCCTTTATGATTGTTCTACTACTTTTTCGAATGATCAATCTTGAAGAATTGAAATTATATCCATTAAGTAAAAAGATTTAACTCAACCTGTGTTGATGGTATTCACTTATCTGATCAATTTCTTATTTATGTGACACAACAAAAGATCTTTCAATTTCCTATCAACACAAAAGTTTTCAATTCGATCAACAAAATCGAATTTCCATCAAGTGGCGATATCGAGCATAATTTTACTAGAATAGGATAGTAGCAAGACAGATCGTATGTTTATACTAATCCAACAGAAAATAGAAGAGTCGTTATTTGATCGGTTCGGTTCTGTATGATTTCAGTGAATTCATTGAACTTGATAATTCTTTTCAAAGCTGTGTGTTCAATAAAGCTAAACAGTTGACAATAACTGATGCAGAACTCTTTTCGAGCACAAATTATTCGTCTTGAAGACAAATACTCATCTATCCAGTTTGTTACACCTTCGAATCAGACACACAATACTCGTAGTGTTGACGGAAACTTTCAAATCAAACCCAACATATTTCAATTGTGGTACATTAAAACATCTGAATATCTATAAGCCATTTATTCGATCCAAAACTTTTCATCAATATTCTCCATTAGTATAGTTCAAACTATAAAATATTTTACAGGACAAAAAAAAATAACAGTAAATTCTCTACCTTGTAGTCAAATCTCATATGACTGAGACATCCTTGTTTATTAGAAAATCATATCGGAAGATAATTGTTTGTCCTTCATGTATATCAATTTCTTGTTGCTCAAAACGGAAAATAGTCGACTATGTATATTCACGTGCGTTGTTACAAAACGTTATCCATGTGATCAAAATAGATTCATTTTCGTGTTCATTGAAGAAACGAAGAAAAAAAAAGAGTATACTATCTAATCTCTTGTCTCACACATCACATCCTTCGTTAAAAGGACAGAGGAAAAAAGAGAACGAATACATAGGAAGAGAGTCATCACATTTTATTCATCTTATTGCATATCGTCATACAAAATCAGATAAGTCATTTTGAAACCAACGGTTTCTATTTTAGTTCAATTTTCAGGAAAATCTCAGCAATTCTAATGGCAACACGACTGAATAAAACACGTTGTATCCGATGTGATAAAGAAACAACGGCAGTTACATGTGAAGGATGTCTTCAATTGTTTTGTTACGATCATTTAACTGAACATCGACAAGAATTAAACAAAAAATTGCATCATATTGCATTGGATTGTGATCATTTTCGTCAAACGTTTAGTGAACCAACAACAAACTCACAGAAAGAATTGTTTCTAAAACAAATCGATCAATGGGAGAAAGATTCAATTAAAATAATTCAACAAACATCGAATGAATGTCGACAATTGTTAATTCAACATACAATCAAAAATATTCATCAAATTGAAATGAATTTAACGAAATTAATGGATGAAATACGAGAAATTCGACAAGAAGATGATTTCAATGAAATTAATTTAGAACAATTCACCGCGAAATTGAAACAATTACAAGAACAACTTGATCAGCCAACAGACATTTCCATTCAACAAGATTCAACCACATTCATTAGTCGAATTCGTGTCGTCATTTCATCAGGTAAAAAAAAACACTTCTATCAGATTTGTTGATAAAATCTTAGAGACATCATTGAGGTTGAAGGTTCAGAAACATTGATGACCTCATCAGCACGAATGATATGTACGAAATCGAACTATGACGAGTTTTTTCTTTCTCGTAGGAAAATATACTTCATCGAAGAATATTCATATCAATACAACATGGAGACAAGATGGATCAACAGTTGTTGGAGGAAATGGTGAAGGAAATCAATTGAATCAGTTGTATTATCCAGATGGACTTTGTATTAATGATGATGGAAAAATAATTTATATTGCAGATTCGTCAAATCATCGAATTGTTGAATGGAAAGTTGATACCAATGTTGGCAAAGTGGTTGCTGGAGGAAATGGATGGGGCAGTGGTTTAGATCAATTAAATTGTCCAACTGATGTCATTCTTGATAAAACGCGTAACTATTTGATTATTTGTGATTATGGAAATCGACGAATTTTGAAATTATCATGTCAAAATTGGCGAAATCAACGAACACTTATCTCAGATATTGATTGTTCACAATTAACAATGGATAATAATGGAGATCTCTATGTTTCAGATTATGAAAAACATGAAGTTCGACGATGGAAGGATGGAGAAGCAAACGGAACGATTGTTGCAGGTGGCAATGGTAAAGGTGAATATCTTCATCAACTGAATCATCCCACATTTATCTTCGTCGATCAAGATTACTCAGTTTACGTTGCCGATTCAGGTAATGATCGTGTTATGAAATGGGAAAAAGATACGAAAGAAGGAATTGTTGTTGCTGGAGGACAAGGTCAAGGTAATACTCTTTCGCGGTTATCAAATCCCCAAGGTGTGGTTGTTGATCATATGGGAAATGTCTATGTATGTGATTCGTGGAATCATCGAATCATGCGTTGGTGTAAAGGTGCTCGAGAAGGTTCGGTTGTTGTCGGAGGAAATGGTTATGGTCAACAACCAAATCAATTTGCATATCCACATGGTTTAACATTTGATCAACAAGGAAATTTGTATGTGATTGATTGTGATAATCATCGATTACAAAAATTTGATGTAAATCTCTGATGAGATATTTTTGTTCTTCTTTGACTTTTAAATAAATTTCTATTTTTGGTATGTTTTAACAAAAGGTACAAATGAAAGTGTGTCCTCAGACACTCACTTTGGTCGGAATGATCATGTTTCAGTTGGTTATATTTATTAAATAGATAAACAAAAATAAAATCACTTCGAAAAAAGCGAAAACAAGGAATTTTTTTCTCTCTCAATCAGAATAGATAAACTGGCACCGGATGGAATTTATCATTGATTAATTCAGGTCGTTGGAATCGCATGAAACTATCCTCATTATTCATCTTCTTCTTCTTGAAGAACTTCGACTTGATGTCGACATCTTCGTAACTAGAAACAAAACGAACGTTCCTAAATGACAATGCTCACTTTTGAATTTACCTTTTCAAAATGACAATCCGAAAACAAATCATGCAGAAAACGTTGAGCTGCTATTCGCACATTGCTTAATGATAATATGTGACAAACTTCTGAGTACAAACAGATGTTATCGAACATATATGGATCACTTTCTTTCAAACTAAACATTCAGTCGAAATTGAATGTTTTGTCGGGAAACACTTTATCGAATATTTTACCTTAATAATTGCTTTTCAACTTCTTCCGAATGAATACTAACGATAAGACGACTGGATAAAGATTTTATATTGATGAAATCTTTTTGCATTGCTGTTTTTGGATCTTCATGCGACGAACTATTGCACATCATGCAAATAGGTGTTGTGACCGTGGTCGGTGTTGTTATCGATGGAATTGTGGGTGAAAGCGATTGTGCTATGGGAATGGATTGATCATGTGAAGGATTTGTTGGCAATGGAGAGGTGGCTGGTGCGAATTCTTTTTTTTCAGAATGAAAAGTTGTGGTTTAGAATAGGAAAGTGAGTAAAATACCTCCGGAACCATTCGATGCATTTGTCGCACTGCGTGTCCGAGTTTGGTCAGCGTTTGTATTTGCACGTGAACGCGAACGAACAAGATCAGACCACGTTTCGTAATTTAAATTATAACCATCCGATATCTGAACGGATTTCCAATTGTAGACGATCAAACGTGGAGAAGGAAATACTTACCTCAACAACTTGTCGAATATCGACGGGGACAGCAAGACCTCGATAGATGGTATTTCCGTCTTCATCTGCATCATCTAAATCTCGCTGTTCCAACGAATATTTCCTTCGAAGACAAAATCAATTTAATAAATAATTCGAAAATCTTTTTTTTTACCCATCACTGGTTGTAAATTGATCGATATTTTGATTTCGAACACTATGCGTTTCATACATTTTCTTAAAAAATTTCGATCGATATGTATAAAACGGTGATAAAAGTTCGTTTTTCTTTCCAATAATCGAGATGTAATTCATATTCGAATCTTGTTCGCGATCGTTATTTGTATTTGTTAAATATGTGTAGACTGCATGACTTCTTTCTTGAACACGTCTAGCATATTCATAACCAGCCGCATCGAGTTTTAAAAGAAAATTACATCGTAATAAACGTGATCGATAGAGTTCCTCAGTTGCGGATGACTCTGCTCTTCCTTCATTCGTCGCAGTCGGTGCGCGTAGTGCTTGAATAACTTCAGGAATCTTTTGCAACTGCTTGGAACGGCGTAGTGCGTTCGATTGATGCGCGGATTTGGAACGAGGACGAAGACGTTCTAATGGTAAACTATCTGTCGTTGATTGCACAGTTGTAGATGAAGGCTGATTTGAATATGAATTTGGTCCGAAGGACGGTGAACGAGTTGAATCGATTTCCGAAAAAGAACTTGTTCGACCAGGATTCAAACTTGAGTCGCTTTGGATGGAGAGGTTGATTAAATCTTTGGATACACTTGAACGACGAACAGGAACGGTAACTAATAGCGGACCATCACCAGGTGTGAAGCCATCAGGAAATGATACAGTTGCTGTCATCTTCGTTGAAGGAGGCGATCCACTTTCTTCCGAAATCGGAGCTAAAAGCAAAAGATATGTCTTCGATCGAAATCAAATGTTCATTTACTACAACGAATGTCCGACTTTTCAGTTGAATTCAGTAGGATAGTTGAAGGCATTGTTAATGAACGTTTTGATTTAACATCGGGCACCATCGAATCTTGGGTTTGAAGATATCGAAATCTGCCGGAAATATCAGCTGTGCTTGGCTCATTTATATTATGCTTTGTTAAATTATCAGTTGATGTTAACGTCGGTTGCTGGACGAACGTTTTAGACGTCGATGATATTGTTCCTGTTTTCGTTAAACGTCGTTCGGCACATTGGTAACTATCAGTATTGGCAACAGACGATGGAATTGAATGAGCACGGACACGATAAGTTTCCCAACCGAAATCTTTCAATGACATTGCACCATCGGGGGTTTGAGCGATTAAACTTAATCCATAAAATGCCGTTCTAATTTGTAAAAGATGTTTAATTTTATTCAATATAGGAGACAAAAGTGAGATTTTACCCTCGAACAGATAAATTCTGACATTCTTCTGCAAAGCGTAGGAAATCTGCTAATAAATCTTTCTCCATGAACCATGTATAACCATTTTCAGTACTTGCTGTATGTGCTAATGCCCATAATGCTTCTTTAATTGCACGTGTTTCTTCTAAATTAATACAATTTGTTGGATGCTGCTTCAATTCCGTCGCATAATCTTCTAAACGCGATTGTGTACACAATAAACGAAATCCCTCGTTGTGAAGACATAGTTGCCGGTAAATATGTGATGAAACATGGATGTTAATTCGTTTCCGTTTCACTTTTCCTCCGGTCGTCGGAGTTTTCCGTCGTTCGAAATAATCATCGGTCAGCAAAGCGCCACCGGAGTACGCACCGAATAATCTTGTTTCCATAAAAACCACATAATCACTGTTAAAGACTTGGTCCCAGTAGTAAAGTTCTTCACGAACCCTTGCTAAGTGTTTGTCATTCGATTGAATCTGATGGAACGGAATTGAAGAGAAACGCGCCGAAAGTAAATGATAAATCTTATTTAAATAGGCACTTTTATTACTCAACGATTCCAATGCATCCCATTGTTTATGATACAAATAGACCAATCTCTATTGAATAGTTTTTTGTTTTTTGTTTCATGAAGAACATCAATTACTTTATCTTCGAGAGCTTCGTCAAGAACCGATACTGTTTCCAGAACGACACTCTGATCTGTGTCGTTTAATTGTGAAGTTAGAAGGTTCAAACCCCATTGACCAAATGCCACTGGATTGCAACGTAGAATCACACGAAGAAGGCTCGTGCTATACAAACGAAGTGCCTGAAATGAATTTTGATTACGATGGAGTTCTCATTCGATTTTGTAACTTACTGTACACGATGATTGAAGTGCTTGAGAAAGATAATGACGACAGGGTCCTTCGTAGTAATAATTGAACGATGACAAAGCGACGATCGCCGATGTGGCAAAGTCATCATCCATTTTTAACATATCCAGTAGACTTGAAAGAAAAAGTAATGAAGGGATGCGGGAAATGAATTTCAATTTACCGAAGGAATACCTCTGCTTCAGCTAGAACTTCAGTTCCGAACGATGTCTTACTTAACCGTCCGAGGAATAAGTAGTAATAAACTGCATTCCTCGATAACAAATCATGGTCCATAATCAGCGCTTGGCCAACTCCTTCTCTCATTGCAAGAATTGACTGTGAACAAAGAGAAAGATGTTTCAGATACCGATCCAACGACATGTTTTACTTGTGTCAGTGCATTACTGATGCTCATCAGCAATGCTCGAGCAATGTTACTTGCGATGTACTTAATATGATTGGAGGATATTCGTGATGGGTAGAGTAAAAGATCAGAAAAAGCGATTAAACACCGACAAGTCACATCTGATAAGGGATCAATTAACTGAATATTTCGAAAACCACCTTTTTGTTCCGGTTTAAAAAAATCGTATAACTTATCCAAGAATCTATCGGAAAAAAGAACGATATTTTTGAATCGAAATAAAATAATAGTCTACCTTTCATAGAGATCACCTTGGATTTGGTTGGAAATTTTCGGAAAATCCTACGAAAAATCGTTAAAATCACTCATACGTATATGATTCAATATTTTACCTTCAACAAAGCTAGAATAAGATCCCAATTCCATTTCTTATAATCATCTTTCTGCAAAGTATTCGTTTCACCAATTAGATTATCAATTCGTTCCGCAGCTAACTAAAACACCAAAAGGATTTATTTGTTTAGTAAATCTCAGTCAACTTACAGGATCATCTGAAACTCCACCCGACTTTTTTCGTGTCGATTCGATAATTACATTCTGTGGTAGAGTAAAATAATCCTTGAAATGTTGAGAATGATAAATCAACTGTGCTAATTGGAATGAATGTGTACAACATGTTCGTTTATTAAATTCAAAGAATGTATTGATATGAAGCATGGATTCCTTAGCAAAACTAAATCGAGAAGAAAACATAGAATTTCCTTTGCATATAAATAAACATCATACCTTCGTTTAAGACTGTTATCATCCGCTATCGCAATGTCCATAAGCAGAGGTAAAAGAAGAAAACTCTGCTCTTCAGGAAGATGCTCGTTACACTAAACGATTCGTGTTGATGCTTTACGAAACAATCAATTCGATCTTACCAGCCAAATGAAATTTGCGAGAAGAAGTGTAGCACGAATGGATAAGATTGTATTATCGCATGATGCAACCTCTGTAATAGCCTAGAAAAAAATCAAATGACAGCTGAAGAAACGAGAACTAGAAGTATACTTCAAGAAAACCAGCATCAATGAATGTCAGAAGCATCAAAGCCATATGACTATCGAGTAAGTTTGGTCTAGAAAATCAAGTAGATGAAATATTCATATTATTGATGAAAAGTGCCAATCGACCTTGTTGATGATATTCGAGGTATTTTTGCCGCTCCTTCGCTCGCAACATAAGTATAACCTTCTTCGACTGTCGTTAAATTCCATACTGGATCTAATACAAAAGCAAAACATCTTATTCGCTCTTTTATTCAATTAAAAACCTACATATAGATTGGAGTGCAGCTACGTAACTATCACATGGTGCTGGAGTATCAAGATTGAGTAGATCATACAGGAGATCGAGCAGTGCCATCTAAATCCTCAATATTAAAAATGATTTTTCACAAAAACTTTCGGAGCATACCTTCATTGGTTCGGATTGAGCAATGAGCGAATTGACCAGTAAACGAACTGACGAATTTTTTGATTGACAGAATGCTGTAAAACCAATCCAACTGTGCAGAATTGTCACCAATGCGGTTGTACATGATTTCAAAGTTTTCAATTTTCCTGCATCTTTCACTGTTAAATTCTGATATCTATAAATAGTTAATGGAAAACAAACACGAATATTCATCAATTATCCTACGCTGCTGGTGTCATTCCACGACGATCCGTACTTTTCACGTTTCCCTTTTCACATAATGGAAATACCGCAACCAATTGCTGAAATCGAATCAAAATATAACAAAGATAACTCAAACTACTTTTGTCCTTACCGAGAACATATTTCTAACAAATTCATGTCGTTGTCTCATTCCTTCATCTACGAAAATCAACGATGGTCCGTTGGGATCAGTTGCATCGACAATTGTTGGTTCGCTGTTGTCATTAATTGTAAAACGTTCTATGGAATGTAACAAAGCGTAAATGACACTTTCGATTAATTCGTCTTGTTCGAAATCAACGATGAATTTCAACATGGTATTGATTACGTGACATTCTTGTAAAATATGAGGATTGTGAAGAGCTGAAACGAAAGGAAATTGACGATGAAGAGAAAGCGAAATGCACTGTACCGATTTCGCATAACAATTCTAAGGAAGTCTTGATCATTTGATCCGATTGTTTGGTTGTTGCTGTTGTTGTTGTGGTACTGGATAGAACAATTGAATCGAGAATATAAATAAATGAATGTGGGATTTGTTTCGGATACAAATGAAGAAAACGACGAATAAATTTATAAGATTCGAACCGTTCACGAGCATTTCCATGATCGATTGCCAATGAACTGATCATAAAAGCAAATCAAAGCTCAACGACTTATCGTGTTCGTGTCATCTTACCGACAAATCAAATAATCTAAACGATACTGCAGAAATTTCTCAAGAATCATTTCTCGATGAATCGAATAGCGAAGCGCACGAATCGACGCAGCTCGAACACGTTCCACATCACTCAAAAGAAGAAGTTGTAATCTAAATGACGAAAGTTTCAAGTTTTATCTCAATAGAAACTTCTGTCCTTACCCAAAAATGATCGCTTCATCTTCACTGCTTGATTTTGCTTGTATGGCAACATAATGTGTCATTTCATTAAGTAAGGCACTAAGAGGTTTCTTTGGTACATCGTAAGGTGACGAGAAAATCGATGCAGCAGCAATCTGATTGCATAAATGAGAAAATGTTAATGACATTTTCAGTTCATTCGAAGAAACGCTATTTAATCATAACGAGATTTTCTTATCAAATCTAAAAATAAAGTAAAAAACATACGGAGAACTATTTTGATGAATGTATTCGAAATTAGATCATAAAATGTTATCAACGATAGACAAAGAAATACTATTGAATGATATATGAAATAGATTCTAACCAATGAAATTTGCGGAGTGAAATAGTGAAGAATAATATTCAACATGTCGACGGTAAATATTAACTCATGAAGAGAACGCTGATTATCAGCAAGAAAGAAAACTTTTTCTAATGATTAGATTTGTCTACACATCATATGTTTCACATGAAATTGATCTAATCACGCACTTCTGTTACATGTCAATGTCAGAAGTAAGAGATGAAAAGACTTGACTTCGTTGAAGAGAAACCATTTCACTAAGTATGACGCTGCTTTGTTTTTGTTTTTGTTTATGTAGAAAATCAAATAATAACAAAACAGAAAGATGATTGTTTAATAAATCTATTAGGAAACACTCGAAGCTGCTTGAAGAGCTGCTTCAGCACAATCAACTTCGATTTGAAATTCAGCTTTTTCTTTATCATCCTGAGCGGATTCTAATCGTCGTCGAGCGTCAACTAGTGCATCTTCACATGCCTAAAAATAAATCAATCGAATAATTCTCATCTTCGAAGTTGAATAGTCTTCAAATACTTTCATATCGAGATTGTCAATCGTTGTCGCTTCTTCTGCTAATAATTGAACTCCCGAATCAGGATGAACGGCTATTGATCCACTGCTTACTAAAAATATTCACCTATCATTATGACACTTTCATTGATTTGATCAATATACCAAAAAATCGTTTCGTATTTCCATCAGATTCAGATATCGTTACGACACCAGGTTTCAATACACCAAGAAGAGGAGAAGATTGAGCTGAAATTGAAATTCAATTAGATACTTCCTTTTCTGCTATGGTTTACAATTTACCAGGAATGACGATATTTCCACTTAGTGTTGGAACGTCAATTTGTCGAACGTTCTTCGACTGATTATAGAAAACCTTATTGAATTAAAATCAAGTAAATGTTAAATTTTTCTTTGGAAATTACTTCTGCCGGTGAAGCGAATGTAAAACTCATATCAGCAGCTCGTGTTTCAATAGACATGATTCTGAAAAGATAATCACAAATTTCCAATAAACTTCGGTTCGATCTATCGGGATCGGGAAGTAAATCTTCACATTTCACATCTTATTCAAAAGTTAAAATATATTCACAATGGCTTTGATCGAATGAAAATCGAAGATCGTGAGGGCGCCAGATGTCAACTACGTAATAGTATAAATAGATGCTTATAGTGTGAGGCTTACACGATATTTCATTGGAGGTTGTGAGTGTGTGGTATAGACATGTCTGTCTAAAATCTGTGAGAATTCAGTCACAAAATCGACGAAGCTCAGTTTATTGGTGTGGATCTCATTTCTATCCTGACTTCTTTTTATACGATAAGATGTATGATGGAGTATTTCGTATTATCGATGATTATCTCGGCGGCCTTTTCTAGGTGAAATCGACTGACATTAGATTACAGAATGTTCTTTTTCGTATATAAATAAGAAGTATGATTTGGAATGGAATATTTCTTCACAAATGGATTTTTATTGAATTGAAAGGAGAAACAAAATCTTGTGTCTTAGTTATTCTAATGAAATTGCTCGGATAGAATTGGATCGTTTCGAATCTTATCAATTCGATTTTGAATGTCATCGAGGTCCTTCCATTCATATGTATTGGCTTTCCCATAATGTTGAATATATTGTTCTCGAAGTCTAATCAAAAGATCGTATAATTTGGCATTGAATTTATTATAGGGTTTTTTTTCAAGAACATTATGTTCATCTTTGATCATTCGCTCTAAATATAAACAAAACAAATCTTCAGGATTTTGCTGTTGACTTGTTCTCATGAGCCAATTGGATAAATATGCACTTTCACGAAGAAGGTTTTCGATAGAAGATTGAATATCAGATGGGATATATTTGAATGGTTTATCTGATGGATAATATTCTAAATAAGATGAAATCGGTACATGTTGATTGGGAGGACATGAACATATATCACATTTATTGGAAAATTGATGTGTTGAATCAAAGACAATCCAAAAAGGTCCAATTTGTTTCGATTGTCGATGACATGAATAACATGTTGCATAATTAAAATCAAGTGGTTTAAATCGAATTTCAATTGAATAACTCAAAGAGAATTGAAATAAAATTTGATTTCGAAGAAGATGTCGAATTATTTCAAAGATTAGACGAATTAATCGTCTAATTTCTGAGCGAAGAATTTGTTGATTTTGTAAACCTTGATGATGAATTAAATAACGTTGATTAGTGTTGTTTCGAATTTGACTTAAAAATCTTTTCCATTGTTCAAATGTCATTGACTGACTTTGTTCATATGATTGATTTTGAAGATCAACTTTTGCCAAATATTGTTGTGCTGCTGTTTGAATTAAATATGAACTATCAAATTGAAAAAGATTTTCTCGATTAATCGATTGAAGTTTTGGTGAAATAGATTTGATAATCGATTGTTGACGACGCTCATCAAGATTATTTGAAAGACATTTGGTGAAACAAATAAAGAAATTTTGTAAAATATTTTCTTGAAAATAATTAAACAATTGAGCGAAAGGTCTTTGATAAGAATTGAAATCTTTTTCATTTGAATCAATTATCAAACAAATGGCATTGATATGTGTTAATCGATTAACAACTGATAAAATATGTTGCATTATTCTCTCATCATGTTCTTGTCCACGTCGATCTGCAAATCCAGGTGTATCAATAAGACAAATTTGTTGGTTATTTTCTAAATGAAATGAATAAGATCGACATTGTTGTGTAAATGATTGGCCTTTTTTATCATAATTTTCATTGGAATCTTTTGGACCAATTTGGATTTGTCGTTCTTCAAATTGATTTTCGATAAGATGAACAAATGGAATTACAAGGTTATTGATTGAAAAATCTTTTTGAATCTCTCGACGTTTTTTCGATTTGAGAAAATCCACGAATGTATTGATTAACGTTGATTTTCCTGAGTGGATTTTTCCAAGAAATAAAATATGAAGAATTTCTTCGCGACGATTTGATTGAGAAATTGCTCGTGGTTGAGAAAGAATTGGTTTGAAAGAATTCAATGGAAATCTTTTTATTTCATTTAAATGAAATTTTGAATAAGTAAAATCGAAATAGAAAAGTTTTATTCGATTATCTTTCTTTTTCATTTCATTGAATTCGTTTAATAAATCATTTAATTTTGCCCAATTGGTTTCATTTAAAGAATCATTTGAACAAAGAATTCTCTGAAATTCCTCTTTAACAAGTTGTTTTTCCAATGATTGATCAGTTTCTCTTTGTTGAAACTGAAAATATTTCTCAACGTTCACATATTGAAAACCTCGTTGAATCAATTGATTAATAAAATCACTTTTTTCTTTTAATGTTGTTATATGAAATGACAAATCTTCATTTTGTCTTTTTAAATTTGTTTGATATTTTTCGGAAAGAATTTCATAATGATTTATTTGTTCATAGTCATTTGTTCGACGAACTTCCAAAATTAATTTTCCAATTTCCATTCTTTTCTCATCAAATTCTTTTTTTAATAAAGAAACTTTTTCTTTTTGTAGATTAAATTGTTCTGGAAGATCACGTTCAAGAATCTCCGCTGTATTAGAATTAATAAGTGTTTTAAACATCTTTTTTCCAAATAATAAACGTTGAAAATATTCTTCAATTTTCAACGAAGTTTCTAGTCGAATTGGATAATAAAGATTTGATTTTGATGTTTTTATCGGATGAAGAATATAAGTTAATGGCCAATGACGATCGACGTTCGATTCAATTTCTTGAAGTGAATCGTAAATTTGTTGAATTGTTCGTTTTTCAGTTAAAAGAGGAATATTTGAATAAACAGAAAATAAAGATATTTGTTCATTCGAATATTTATTTGACAACTTTGTGTTTTTATTCAGACTTTGACAGAAATCGTCGAGTAATGGATCGATAAACTTCTTTGAATCTCTATTGAATCTTAAAAGAATAAGAAATTCAATTCCATATAAAATTTCTTTGATAAAATGTGTTGATTCATTTGTTGATTTCATTGATTTGAAATGATTTTCATTGAGATAAGTTCGTTGTGTTATTAATGAATAATAGACAAGACGAGTATTTTCATCAACTAAATAAGGATAATTAACAATTGATGAAATACCTAAAGATGAAATGAGATGAGACAATAAACTCAATCGAAGTTCATTATCAAATCCGAGTAATTCTAAAAGATTTTGTAATTCGATTTCATTTCCTCGTTTTACAAAACATTTCTTTGAAGGGAATTTTTCCTCTTGAATGTAACCAGCACAATTTTCTTTGAAATCTGTAAGTGAATCATTGAAAGCATTGTAAAAATGTCCAATTGAACCTTTAGAATCAATAACTTTTCTTTCAATGGTCTTTGACGGATTTCGTTCAATGGATTGACGAGAAGTTAAACTCCGAAGAGAATTTCTAGTTGAATCTAAAAATGAATGTTTGAAATTTAATTTAAATTTGGTTAAATTATCCTTTTGTTGATTTTTGTACCATAAATCTCCAGAAAAAGCCAAAGAATTTGAAACATATAAAAGAAATTCTTTTGCATAAAGTGCCTCACGCCATTTCTGTGGTTTTAATTTGTCGTATCCATAGAAAGCACCCGCTAATTGTCCATAAATAGCTGCTGTTGTATCCGTATCATCTCCAAGATTAATCGCTTGAAGAACACCTTTTTCAAATGAATCCTCATCACTCCAAAAAGCCCATAAAGCAGCTTCAAGTGCATCGATAACATAACCTTTTCCTTGAATTCCTTGATCATATCCACCTTCCTTTTTAAATGATCCCGAAATGACTTCTAAAACATCTGGATGAAGTTCTTCTTTTCCAAACCATTTTCGATTAATTTTATAAAAATCTCCATGAAGTAATTCATCTTTTGTAAAAGTACCTTGAAGAGAAGCAACAATTAAAGCTGCATAATAACGACAACAATCAATGGCCTTCTTATCACCATGTGTTATTTTTGCACTTATTCCTGAATATTCAATGGCTTTCGAAGGATTTTGATAGAAGAAAAGTGGAACAGGTGAAAGACGCATCAGAGCTCCATTTCCTGCAGCTTCATCGTCACTACAATTAGCATTAAATTTGTCAAGTAATTCTTTATTTTCACTTAATTGATCGATTTCATCAAGATCAATTTGATTTTCTTGTGCAAATTTCTTTTGTCGCGATTCAAATTCTTGAATTGATTGTCTCGTTGCTATTCCAATGTCAAAACATTGTCCTGTTGATGACATATATCCATGTCGATACCACCATTTATAACGAACTAATTGATCATATGGGATAAAATCTTGACAAACAATTAATGAAATCGCTAAACAGATTGCCATTGATGTATCATCAGTGAACTAAAAAAAGTAAAGAATTGTTTTTCTTTTAGAAATTCTATTTAGAAAATCTAACTTGTCCTTTTTCTAAACCCCATGTTCCACCACCTTGAAGGTCTTTAACAGGATTTTCTTTTAAATAAGTTTGTGGCTTAAATTCAACATGAGCTCCAAGTGCATCACCAATGGCCAATCCAAATAAAGAACCTTTGATACCATTGAGAATTCGTTGATCGATTGAAAGTTTTGACATAAGAACTTTATTTTCATTCGTCAAATCGATTTCATCTGGTTTTATTATTTGTTGACGATTAGTTTCATCATGAAATCGTAAATCAAAGCACTTTGTATCCATTTTATGAATTCTTCATCGAAAACCTTTCTCTTTCTTTTATTGTGAGATGAAAAAACTACGAAAGGTTTTTGTATTTATTTTAGTATGTTGGTTGTTTCCAACAAAAAAAACACCAATGACAAGTCTTTCTTCGAGATCATGTTATTGGGTTATGAAAAACAGAAGATATACATGCGAATTTATTTTTTACATAATTTTTTTGAACTAAGGCTGATTTGAAAATGCTTTCGTATCTATTTGTCCTGTCAGACTTTATTGTACGTATTGAAAACTCGTATCCAGGGTTACCAACTGTACCCCATTTGGGAGTACAGCACCCCATTTCGCTACTTTGTATCCCAAGACAATCTGTACCTTTGGGGTACGCATTCTGTACCCCATTTCGATATTCTTCAATAGACTCTTATAAACAATACGTAGTGTAGCATCTTTTTATTAAAAACTAGAGCAGACTTTTTGCTACAACTTCTCCCCTGAATTTCGCACAGATGAGAAATGTAAAACCACGTCGTCCAAATTGCTTAAAAGTTCACGATCTTGTCGTGGGCTTTGCTCCAATTGTTAAAGAGATGATTTTGTAAGTTATTTCCAGAATCGAGAATTTTCTGAAACTCTTTCAACAAGGTGGTGACAATTAACCGATTACATCACTTTAGTTAAACAAACTGATCGTATTAAAGTATTGTCTCATCAGCAGTTAAAAAAGAGTCGATGGCTCTACTGCAAGTGAGTAATTAGACTAATGATAAAACTGTGAATATATATGTTGCTAAAGCTGATGACTGTCATTGATTTTCACTACAAGATCGTGGACGGTGTACGATTTTGACAGTGAAAATACTGATTGCTGGTAATTATAGCAAAAAATTTTAAAAAGAAGCCGTGATTCTCTGGCAGTATAGTCGTAGCTGTGACAATACGGGAATTTCATTATCTGATGAGTGGACTATATATAAATAAAGCATTATCGTTTGTCAATGACTAGTCTTCTTAGTTTACATTTCTCACGACGTCCTGGGAGTCACAGTCGATCTTGAATCGATTAAATTCCTTGCATTTGAGAAGTTTACATGCTGCTGTTCTAACTGGTTTGAAGAAAATCGAAAAATCATTGTGCATTCCAGTTTTTTCATTAAGAGACATATAGAAACGAGTTTTATTTATATGACTTTTTTGTCTGAAAACAAACATCTCACAATATATCTTACAGAGAGAGAAGATAAAATGATTTTCCGGTAATAATAAGTCTTTTGTGGACTTCTTCTTCGAATAGATCTGATATATTTCCGAAGAAATTTTGTACCTCACGTCTGTACCCTATTTGAAGGAAAGGTGTACCTCTCGTGCACCCCATTTCTCATCTCCGATACCTCATTTGAGACCTGAACAGTTAGTAACCCTGGTTTATCTGTACCAACAATTATTTGAATGAATATAATCAAGAAGTATTCAAAAAGAAACTTGTGTTTATAGATATGAGAAATTGTTTAGAAATGAAGTAATTAATTGGATTCGATAAATCGTCAGAGCCCAATGCGATTCCGCTCCTTGGTCCCCGATAAAATCCGACTCAAGGATTTATAGACCTGTGTGGTCGAAGTAGGTGTTAAGAGTAAGACGTGCCGTAAAAGTAAAGATAGACATACGAGAATTTTGTTTTGGATAAAATTAAAATTAGAAATAGAAGTAGGCAGTCATAGAAGCAACAAGTCATTCTGATGTTGTTATTCATACAGCAGACTCAGCTGATGATCTTCTTTCAACAAAATCAATCATTTCAGGTTTAAATAAACCAACTGCAACAACAGGAAAATCTGTTAATTTAAAATATTTATTCTTATTTTTATATACAAAACACTTCAGTATCTTTGTCTTAACAACAATCAAATCATCCACCTGGAGGATGCAGATACAGCTGTTCTTATGATTATATCTACACCCACATACACACCCTCAAAATGGTTACTATTTCAAGTATTTTCTTGTTGTAGTCGATCTTTTTCCTATTTCTTTTGTTCTATATTTCATAAGATGTCGCAAAAAATGTTGTTAGGAAGTTGAGTCTATCACCTAGCAATGCATGTGTCTGTTTGGTTTTCTTTCTTTTTTTTTTGTTGAGAAAAATATGACGCCTGTTTTTGTTACAGGAACGAAATTTTAAAAAAGTGAAGAAAGAAAGAAAGAAAGAAGTAACACTTTGTGGATTCATTAGTTACTAGTTTCCTTTTATTTTTATTCTTTCTCTCTCATTTTTTTTCTACTTCATCATGTGTTCAAAACTAACTCATTTACAACTTATGAAGCAGATATAGCTTATTTCATTGTATTTACGTTACTGTGTCACATTTAGTTTTCGTAAAACTTTCACTTGGAAAAACTGACAAAATTATTAATTTCATTAACTCAAACAAATAACCCAATCATACAAAATGTTTCAATTACGTTTTTATAACACGAAGTAGACGATTGTTTTTTCGAGCAGATCAATAATTTTCGATTTCATCTACTTGTTGAAATTTTGAATTTGAAAATTTCACCCACTCGCCATCTCTGCTACACATGCTTTATCTGCCTTCGTTGTTTTTTTTCTACTCTAGTTTTTTCATCTTCTTGACATTTTTTTTAAAACAGGCATTTTTCTCGTTCTTATTTGACTTAGCGTTGCACTGCCAACCTCAATATAAATACAAAATACAAATAAATATTTTAAAGAAGAATGATGTGTTTTGTGAGATCGAATCGGTAGTCATCTACTTTTACTTCAGATTAGGTCGTTCTTCTCGATTGGTGCTATTGTTGCAGTAAGAAAATTTGCACAACATCTTCGCAAACATTCACCATGGATTCGTATCTTAGTTTCGGAGACAGACTACGCAACAAGATCAAACAAAAACATCCAATTAGTACACTTATCTCTGTACAAGATACAACTTCAGCAGTGAAGTCACAGTTACACGAAAATTTACGTCGTAATAGTGAATCGATACGTGCCGAAAACAACCTGCAACGGGCTGTCGTCTCTAATCCGACGATTGCTATACAGCCAAATCAAATAACACCACATGACTCAGACGCTCCCACGAAAGGTATATATGAACCTTTTATTTTGAGTTGAGTGCGAGAATTTGCATGAGGTCCATCATCGACATTCTCACTCTCATCTTTTGAAAAAATGTTTGAAAAATTCCATTATTCTTTTTTAGTTTTGGAGAGAATGCCAAAAATAGTAACACTGTCACAAGAGACGAAGAAGCATATATTCTTTGCCTATGCAGAAAAAGATGAATCTGATCATAAAGAGGCTGAAAAACTGAAGAGTTATTTCGCGCAACAACGATTAAGAGTGTATCATCCCAGAGAACATGATGATATCAATACTAAAATTGCAAATGGTATTAAAAATGCTGCTGTGGTTCTGGTTTTTTCATCGCATTCATTACAAATATCAAAAACTGCATCAAAACTATTGAATTACGCTGATCAAACTAAAACTCCGATTTTGAATATTAAGGTTTATGAAAATTTTCAACCTAAAGATTGGCTAGGTGCTATTTTAGCTCCCACAAAAAGTTGTTCAACTGATTTTGATGAACTTATGAAGTCCTTGATGTCTATGGGCATAAAAACTAACAGTCTTATTCTTGAAAGAGACGAAAACAATGAATCCCAACCAATAGCAAAGTATCTGTTTCATGGTGGAACGAAATCAGGAAATTTAACTGCTACTTATCAATATAATGGTCAAGAGTTTCCGATGGAATTTGAGGTATAAAGTAGAAGGATATAATAATATCTAGTTTGTATATTTCCCCTAGTTTTTGGGTTTGGAACAAGGCAAAGTATTTGGTCAAGGCGATGATGACGTTGGAGCTTTTACTATTACTGGTGAATATAACCTTGAAGGTAGCCATGGTAATATTGAAATGTACAAGCAATATGTTGGACGACACTCTGTTATATATAGAGGACAGATTTCTTGCAAGGGAATAACATGTGTAATAGAAGGAAATTGGGAGATAGACTATCAATCCGATGAATTTTCCATCTATTTGACTCTTCCAGAAGAATATGGAACAGAAATGGAAATGATACCATCACATCCAACTTTACGAAGACGAGGAAATAAAGTTATGATTTCCTATTGCTCATGTCAATATGATTTAGCTCAAAAGATAACTGAAGGACTAATAGCAAAAGATATTTCAGCGATTTGTCCGCCGTTACGAATGCAAGAGATGATGAAAGTAGCAACCGAAGAAGCAAATGTTGTTATACCATTAATGAGCGAAGCATACGAAGCATCTAATATTTCAAAATATGTTCTTTCTTATGTCGATCAAGCTGGTATTCCTATAGTTCCTGTGAAAGCACAATATCCTTATTCTCCAAATGGTTGGCTCGGTGTCATTTGTGCTGGTGCATTATATACGAAAATAATAAGTGAAAATGATATCGAGAAAAATCTTGAGAAACTTATAGCACAATTGCATCCATATATCAACGGCTCTTTCGATGAAGAACAACTTGTTGACAGTCTTGTTGATGGAAGTCTTGCTCAAGGTTATTATACGCAATGGGGACAGCAGTTTGATATGCAATTTGATATGTTTGCTATGACAAACGGACGCATTTCTGGTCAAGGAGATGATACCGTCGGTGGCTTTGTAATCAATGGAGAATATACCAGTTTACCAGGTGAGGAAAGGTATGAATTTCAGTTTAATAAGCATTATATCGGACAACATGATGTTCAATACTGTGGAACTATAACTCAGAACGAATCACAATTCTTCTTTGATGGATACTGGTCTATAGGTAACTTAACTGATGGTTTTCATCTAGAAGTTCCTCGTAGCAAATCATTAGGATCTAAATGTTTGCATATTATGTTAAGCTATCAATGGGATAATCAAGAACTTGTTAAACGAGTAGCAGATGCGCTTAAACAAAGCAATATACCTACTTGGTTTGATATTGCTGGAGATATGAAAGGAAATATCAATACTGCTATGGCCAACGGTGTTGAAGGTGCTGCAGCAGTTATTAGTTTTGATACCACTGCTTATAGCAAAAGTATTAATTGTCAAAAAGAACTTACATATGCTTCACAATTAAAGAAAAATATTATTCCTGTTCTTCTTGAAAATGATATAAAATTCCAAAATACATGGTTAGAAATGATAATAGCTTCCTTTAACAAAATCAACATGGACGATGATAATCAATTCCAGTGCATTATTGATACTCTTGTACAACGGGTAAATGAAGTTCTTGATGAGAAAAAAGATGAAGAATTTCAACAGCCGCAAGTTATTACCAGATTTGAAGGTGGTGCCGTAGAAGGAAAATATTATCAATGGAGTCAAGGCTTTGATATGTTCTTTGATTTCTTTTCTTTAAGAGAAGGAAGAGTTTCAGGTCAAGGAAACGATGGAATCGGACCTTTTACAATGGCTGGCAGTTATGATAATGAAGGAAATGTGTCATTTACTAAGCAATACGTTGGACAACATGCTGTTGAATACAACGGAAATCTCGATTGTGATAATTTGGGAGGATTTAAAATTACAGGAAACTGGAGTATTGGAGAACTAACAGATGAGTTCTATCTGGAAAGCGCGAATACTTCCAGTTCTGACAAATCCTAAAACATCTTTGAAATGTAATCGACTTCTTTAAAGACATTAGTCTGTAGTTTTTATTTCATAAAATAATATATAACAGCGAACAAAAGCATTGATTTCTCTTCGACAGTTTGGACATATTCGGAGTGAAATGACTACATGAAACGCAAGTCGCTAAGTGTCCGCATGGAATACACGCCAGTCTTTTCTCTTCTATCCAACAGAGAACACATAAATCGACTGATGATGAACTATTTTCAGAATTTTCGTTTTCTTCTACTTTCTTAGTCTCGTTACTTGATATTTGATGCTCTCAGCGTTTTCGGAATTTTAGTATTTTTAGTATTAAGCTGATTTTCTGTAAGCGATCCTTCGGCAGAAACCATAGATAACGATAAGTTCGATTGTTCATTAGAAAATTAACAAAATTAATTTCATTTTAGTACTTGGAATAATAACATTCTCTTTTTTTTTCATTAATATAAGTATATTGATTTAATCATGTTAATAATTCTGAGAATACATCCTATTCCGAAATCACCTTTGATTGCGATAGATGGAATTCCAGAATCGGTAAGAATCGATTTCGGATACGGAATAGCATGACTGCTCATAATTCTTACATTTCAATCCTAGGTAATCTTCCAAACAATGTTTAATAGCAGATAATTTAAAATTTTAATTTAACAAACGCTGGGAAACGGACAAATCTAAGCGTGCAGTAAACAATCGCGCTAGAGTTTTTTCATCGGGTATCAACACTCGAGAATGATTTGTTGAGTAATCATTACATTTGTTTTGATTTTTGAATTTTTTTTATAAAGTTCATCACTGCACAACCGTTTGGCATAGAGACATTTTGGAAACCATCGAACATGTTCAACTGTTGGATTATCTTTTGAATCTCAGTTCTGTAGTGATCCATTGCAAAAGAAACAGATTACAATCGTTTTTGTTCCAAGATAAAAAAAACCCAGCTCGTGCCATATCATCAACGGTAGGTATTACGTAGATTATTGCTGTTAGTGTATTCAAATTCCTCTTTTGTGAGCTTGTCAAGTTTGACTGAACCAATACGGTTTCGGCGTACACTACCACATGCACCGCGGTCTTCAGTTCATATAATTTTTCGAATAAACGAGGACTGGTATATCAGTTATCGATAAAAAGTGAATGTCTTTTATTCAAATAGAGTTTCATCAAAGTCACCGCCATGGAACCAGATTTTCCCAAAGTTTGATCTATAGATCAATATCCGTAGACGAACCAGCGTATACGATGAAATCCAACACTATTCATATTTCGAATGTTGATTCGAATTTTCGCTGAAATTAATTTCATTTTAACGGGTGTCACAAAATGAATGAGCCTCTCCGTATTTTTCATGTAATTCATTCATTTTTCAGTGTTTTGTAAAAAATTTTCTTACCGAAAGATTCGTCGTGAAATTCTCTACAAAATCGTAATAGAAGATATTTCTCTAGAAATCGAAAAGAGAAGAATAAGCAAAGACTGTTTGATATATGTGAAAACTTCAACTTTCAAACCAAACGACTGTTCTCTCAATAGAATTCTTACAGTTTATATCGTTTATTTTAAAATCAAGATATATTGGAAGATACATTGTGAAAAACTCTACAAGTTACATTAAAAATCTTAAGTACTATATGTGTTGTTTTTTAAAATCAAACAATATATCGTTCCATAAGTTTTGAACGCTTTTGCAGATATTCTGACGGAATGCGAATGTTTCTCCTATTTCCCTTATTTATCATCTAACACAGTTGAATAAAAGAGTGAGAAATATATCATAAGATACAGGCTGAAAAGCTCCACAATTGGCGCTGAATAGTCCGTGTGTCGTGCGTTCTTAAAATAAGCAGAACCCAATGCAAACGAAAAATGTTTTGATTCGTAGAATTAGAAACATGTAATATGTGATTCTGTTCATTTTCAACAAGAAAATGTGAATTTATAAAATCATATTTTTAGTGTAGTTTGTAGAGCTTTTCCTGCTGCACCTTACCATCTAATCGGATTTTAAAATAAACACTATTGGCAATACTAAAAAATATACAAACATAATCTATTGATAAGGCAAATATGAGTTTTGAAAGTTGAAGTTTTCACATATGTCAAACAGTCTTTGCTTATTCTTCTCTTTTCGATTTCTAGAGAAATATCTTCTATTACGATTTTGTAGAGAATTTCACGAGGAATCTTTCGGTAAGAAAATTTTTTACAAAACACTGAAAAATGAATGAATTACATGAAAAATACTGAGAGGTCCATTCATTTTGTGACACCCGTTAAGAAACTAGAACTACCTACCATTAGACAAATTATATGAAGTTCAAAAGAAAACAAAACACTTCTGCTCTTTTATCTGATCACAACGTAAAAGAGATCCAATATTTACTTGTAATCAGCGTTTTCCATGTCACATTTTTAGTATAGCTTATTTTAAGCTGGAAAGGACACTTTGGTATTTCACTACTGAGTACTCGAAGATTCACTCGATAATTTATTGCTACACAATTCTAAACACCCTGAATTGTTAACGGATCGTTCTCTTGCCGTTTTCACGTAAGAGAAGTCAGTTCTCAGAGTCCCGAAACGAATGTTGCACCTGATTTCCGCAACAAAATCTTCATTTCACATTCCTTCGAATTGGAATCCGTATTTACATCTTCTTCTTCAAAATAGGGAGTAGAATGTGTCATTTCAAGGAATATAATGCTGGTTGTCGCTCTAAAAAACTGAAAATTCGAAATGATCACAGTAAAAGAGAAGCTCCAGACACATCGTAGCGTACCTTATTTTGAAAGATAAAATATATTTCGAGATCTTAATACTCTCAAAAATACATATAGTCGAACACACCACCGAACTTTGCAACCCTAAAAAACGACGCTTCAAAAGGTAGAAATTTTGAGATACTTGTTCTGAATACAGAATGAATATTGTTTTAATAACTTTGTGAACTAACGGATGAAAGCAACATCGTTTATTAGGATAGAAATACAGAAGTAAAAAATTACCCAATCAAATGATTTTTGCTAGGATAATATTTAATAAAGCTTAGTAGTACTTTTGCAAAGTTCTCAAATTAGCCATCAAGAAACTCAATCATAGATACCAGTGTAACACGATGATGCGTAGAACGTCTTTCAATGTTTTAGTTCCGATCATTCCCGATTATCTTTATCGAATTGAACATCCTACTCACAATTGTTCATTAAAATTCAATAAAATGACATCAAGCGACCGAGAATGCCGCCTCATCTCTGAGGAAAATGCTACAATTTCAGGTTTTCATCGACACCAAACGGTTAAAGGAGAAGCGTTGGTAGAACAAGATCTTATACAGGTAGATATTTAACTTTTCCAAACTTTTTAATTGTTATTTCACAGGAAAATGGCCGAATCGGTTTACTATTTGCTTCTAAATCTTTCGTTCAAGTGAGTTTTATTTTGAAATAACCAATAGATTTTTTGTATATGAACAAATCTAAATAGCTATTTACAAACCCTTTGGTAGGCATTTTAACCGCTCAGTAAGTTCAGCAGTTATGTCAGAACAAGGAATATAAGTCGTCCTTTTCCTTGAGTTTTGGATACACTCCACCATTACTCTTTGGCTTTGTTGTAATGTTCGGTTCTACTTGTGGTAAATGAAGATGGACTAACTTTATTAAACCAGTCAGTAATTTTGTTGCAGGTTTTGCCTTTGCTCACACGTATGCCACATTATTTTTCTGTCGAGCACTGCAAGGACTCGGCTCCGCCTTCACTGCAGTGGCAGGTGTCTGAAATAGTCTAAATTGCGTACTGACAATTTATCTTTGCTTTATTCGTTATAGGTTTCGCTTTTTTGGCGAGCCAGTATCATAATGACGAAGAACGAGGTAGTGTAATCAGTCATGTAACGAGTGGTGTTGCGGTTGGAGCTGCATGTAACTCTTTAACTTTTCTACAAAGACATACTCAATATTGAATTCTAGTGGGTCCATTTTTGGGTGGTGTACTATACTATCATTATGGAAAGACTACCATGTTTCTTCTTTTGGCCTTTATCGCTTTGATTGACGGATGTAAGTTATTAGATAAACTTTTCAAGTGTTTAATAGAGATCTGTTTTCTCCTCTGTATAGTACTTCGTCTGAGCATGATGTGCGGCTCTAGCTCAATGTCAGAAGGCAAAAGTGTTGAATATGGAGGTGATAAAACAAACGTGTCTATTCCTACATTGCTTTGTGACCCATATATCTGGTTAATGTTGGGTAAATTAATTTGTTCTATTTTTTATAAATTTACGGTATTTTTGTTCTCTTAAGGATGTGTTCTATTAAGTTTGAGTAGTGGAGCAATTCTCGAAACAATTCTTCCTATTCATATGATGATTGAATGGAGGTCACCATCTTGGTTGCAAGGTAGACCATGCGAACTTTTTCGATATTTTATTTTTTATTTTCATAGGTACGATTTTCCTTCCCTTCGCTATCGCTATGTTTCTCAGTCAAAACATTTTCGGACGGTTAAGCTTTCGGATGGGTCGATGGTTTTGTAGTTTATTAGGTATGCAAGTCATAGCAGTTGGCCTCATTAGTGTAAGATATGATAGATATATTCTCTTATGATTTATCTTACATTGATTCTGAACAGATTACGCAAGCACGAGTAGTCAGTATTCTGATCGTATCAGTATCTCTAGTTGGAATTGGTATTGGTATGGTCAGTTCATCTATGGTCGCAGGACTCATTCAAATAGTTGACGTTCGATATGCATCTGGATTTGGCAATATTTTCTCTCTGTTTGATATGACACTCTGTTTTTGCTTCATTTTCGGTAACAGGAACAAAATACCATAGTTTACATAGATACACACATATTTCATTTTAACTATTTTATCAAATAGGTCCGATTATCTCAGGATACGCGCTTCGTCTAATTGGTTTTGACTGGTTACTCTACCTTGTGGCTACTGTAAATATCATGTATGCACCTTTACTTTTACTCATACGCAAAGTTCCAACTAAAATCGAACACATATCAAATGAACAGCAAGTATGTAGATACCTAGTCGTTCTTTTCAAATCGACGAAAATTACATTGTCTTGATCAGAAGTAGTCGGAATCAGCATTTTCACTATGTTTCTTCATAAAAAAGTCCGCGTTTAAAAAAGCTTACTTACAGAGATGGACGTCCTGTAGAAAGCGCTACAAATTCTTATGTGCATCTTTCTTTTATATTGCTTAATTTTGAATAGAAGTTAAATGCAACAAAAGCATCCTTCTAATAAAACATACTGAATGTACTTTTTATTCAAACAGCAACGCATTTGTCACGTTATGCTTCTCCAGTCAATAGAAGCTACCTTGTAGTCATATATACGTATATAGCATATTACCTATGTATACATATTTAATGTTTTCTGAGAATGTATCTCACGCTTCCAGAATGAAACATCTCAAAGTGTTTCGAGAATATCCAGTGTAGAGTGAATTTCTGCACGAAGAACAAGCGTGTAATCTCCCGATAGTATCTTCTAGAAAATTTACTTCTAGAAACATGAGATACATTCTCAGGAAATATTACATATGTATAGGTAGGTAATATACTATATGCGTATATATGATTACAAGGTAGCTTAACATGACTAGAGAAGTACGGCATGATCGATGCTTTGTTGCTTCGACATCATAAACCTAGTTTCGTAAAAACCATTTCATGGATGAAAAACGAGATGAAGAACGTGATTAAAAAAACCGACAAAAAGTATGTTCGGCATATTTTATTAAGAGGATGCTTTTACTATATTTGACTTCTATTTGAAAGTAATCAATGCAAAAGAAAGATGCATACAACGGTTTGTAGCGGTTTCTAACGAATGTCCATATATGTACATACACGTTTTGAAATGCTGACTTTTTCAGGAAAAATATGGCGAAAATGCTGACTCGGACTGTTTCTAGTTTGACAGATATTTATGAGTTGTAAACTAATGTTTGCTTTTGTTCTTTTAGTCTTTGCTTCCAGTAAACGAACGTGTGCAGTAATAACGTTATCTTCAACTACAGCATTATTTACACAATAGTACCCTACCTACTATTAACTGACGAACAATACTATTGAACATATATTTTTTAGACCTCTATATAGTTAGGGCCAATTAGATATGTTTCCAAGGAGGAAGCATTTCGCCCTATGTTTCCACAGATGCTATGCCAGTCAGAAAATATATGACTTGGTCTGCAGAAGCATCTATACATGTTCTAAATTGTTCTTATTTCGTAAAAGTGTCTATTTTTGTTTATAGACATTTACATCCTACAGGATTTAAGTCCGATAAGTAGTGCAAAGGTCTCAATCTAGACAGGCTAAATAAAGATTAATGGGAGTGATTCATCATCGACTATGTTTGATCCTCGATAATTCGGAAAGACTTTGCATTGTTTCTATATGAATCGAAGAAACTTCATGTGGTTCGAGGGAGTTCAATCTTTTCCGGGCGGATGATGTTTTATGGTAACATTGAGCAACAGTTTTAGTGGTAACTCATTCAGACGGTCATTAATTAATTGTAGTATAAGATGATAATTAGAGACACGTATAGCAAATTGTTCATCTTTTCGTACCGCATCAATATGTACTGCTTTTAGACAAATCTTATTGAATTCCTCCTTAAGATAAGAGATGATGCGATACATCCTTGTTCTCAAAACTCTATCTTCTAAAATATCTTTTAGTTGTGGCCAGCTCTCGTTTGAATTAACAGTGGAGTCTATATTCTTTCACTTTTAATGAATTAGCATCTGTTTGTGCAAAACTATTCAGTTTTTTCATTGAAATTCATAACCGTCTGAGTGGACTTCTATCCTATAGAGAGTTTTACTTTCTAATTTACATGAAATATTGATGTAAATAAAGTAATCAATTTTTCGAAGGTTCATCAGAAATCAGTATGTTGATCATTCATTTCCAAAATCTTTCTACCTTATTCTCGTCATACAGTAGAACTAATAACAAGATTTCGTCAAAACATGCGACAGAAGAAAGTGGAATGTTATCATCTAGTAACATCCATGACTCTAGGGAAACAGATCAATTACCACAAAGAATAACTTTCTCTGCTATATGGCCGGCTGTAGCCAAAAAGGCCGGCCTGTTCATATTCGATTCGAAGTCAGATCTTTATACTTCACGATAGGATTTTGTAACTTTGACATCTAAAAAAACCAAAATACTTAGAGGAATTTTTTTTTCTTATTGCTATCTGGTTGCCAGTCGTAAAGAGTTAAGGTGGGCTTAACCCTCTGTGGCAGAGAGCTCTTTTAAAGAACTTAAAGCCCGTTTCTTTATATATTTGTTCGTAAATTAATTTGTAGTTCTAGCTTAGTCAGAATCTTTATAAACAAGTAACGCTCGCTGACGCAGACTCGCTTAACCCTCGACTGAATGAATATATTAAGTTGCGTTTTTTCTCTTGATGTCATCATTGATGTTAACTTGAACAGTGAATTTATATACTTGTTGAGGCTGTTTTTCCTAGTTATTATTCTATAAGTCACTTCGTGACAAATTTTAAAATGACACTGATTTAAGATGCAAGTGAGAATACTCATGCTTAAAGTTTTCATAATCAGCTACGTAATATAAAGTTGGTTTGTATGTGACACCAAAGTAGATGAAAAACACTTTTTAATTGCGTTATAGTCAGAAGTTAGAACAAGCATAGGAGAGAAGTGATTACTTTCTTTTTTATCTCTGCTTTATATTGATTCATTGTCACACGGATTCGCTAAACACTTTCTCGTAAAACCATACAACTAAATGTTACTGACCTTGTTATACGTACAGTTTATAAAAGCTAACACTAAACTGGGAATCCTGAAACTCTATGATCCTTCGGCCAACCCTTACAAATCTCAGTAGTTTTGCTGGTAACACTTAGTTGAAGATTTCAAAAGAAAATTCTGAGAGAAAATTTTAAAACTAATACCATATTCATATTCTTTTGCTCCCGATTACCCTTTAGTGAAGTTTTATATTGTTTATCGAGAAAATCCAGTTTTATGATCTTCCACTTTGACACAAGCATAAATACAGGTACGCAAACTATTTTTCTTCACGTCACTCTCCTGCCAATAGAGGGAACAAAAGACACGTGTATACGCAAGGTTATAGTACGATCACTAAAGGACAAACACATATACCAAAGAATATACAATTTTCCCAAAGCACTAAAAACCGAGGATGCACGTGACAATAGAAGACCATCTCACAACAACACTTTCTATCGACTTATGAGTGGCCACGCTCTCCGCAGCGCGCCCATCATTGAGCACTCGCCCCTCATCTCGGTCATCATTGGCCACATTTGACCTTTGACCTGGGCAGAAGCCAACAAACTTTTTTTTCATATGGCCCTCCCTACAGCTGAGGGAATATACGATTTCTGCCATCTTGAGAGTGCTGATGTGGATACATGAGGGTAAAAATGAGGAGATCTTCTCCTTAACTACAAACAACTACATCCTCAGATCCCTCGTCAGTCTGAAAATGAAGTGGGCTATTGCATATTTCTGGTCCCTTGGCTACGCGACTATCTGTTTACACTCACATTTTCTACATAAAAAAAAACAATGTGGTTTTTCGACGAAAAAGGCATGACAAAGAAAGTATTACTGGCACAAAAACAAAAATGAATTTCTTATTCTCCTATTTTTGATTACCAGTTATGCATATAAATATGGTGCTTTTTCTTTTTTTGTGTTAATACAGGAAAATATTATTGGTGAATGATGAATAATTTAGTCTGCATTTAATGATAAAAAACTGCTCAAAACTATTTATTTTATTGCCCAAAAATTCTTGCTACTTTCATTTTTTTATATTAATAGCTCAAATAAATACTAATAAAATATTTTTATACAAAATTAAAGCGCATCCAAGATGGGCTTTACTGTGAATCGACCTTGGTTGTTATTTTTGACCTTACAATGTTATTACCCTGGAATAATGGGTCCGCGCACTCTGTATAATATAGCCCACTACTAGATAATATTGTCGGGAAAGAGTTCAAACTGATTTTGAATAATAGATAGTGAACAATACGAACGGTTTTTTATTTAGAAAAATATTAACATCCCGATAAAACTGCGTATTTCGTTTGCGACCTGAGATATTCATAACCCTTGCTAGAAGCACTTGTCCATGAACCTATTTAGGATATATAATACACAGGTATGTCCTATCTACCCGTCAGACTTCGAACCATAAACCATCTTGTTAATGGCGTAGTTCCCTGGTAAGACACTATTGGATACTTTGATTTTGGCATCATCTAGAATATCGATAATGCTGAGAAAATCGTGGTTGCTGATTAGTTTTTGGAACGAACAAGCTGATTGGAATGAAGAGAAGGTATTTGAAGGCATAGAAACGATGCGTCGTTTACCTTTGTTAGCAACAACCAGACATCTAAAGCTAAATTCTTTAGAAGTCAGTTTCAATCGAAGCTAATCGATTCGTATCTTGTCAGAAGTCTTTCGAAACAAAAACCTATTCGTGACTAATTTCAGCTTACTTGAAGAAAATCTTTGTTTTTGTATTTAGGTCAGTTGTATCAAAAAGCATTTCATGACAATTAATGGCAATTGATGGGATAAAATGGCAAAGCTATACTCAAATAAAATACGAAATAGCAAAAAAAGTGTCCAGATTTATTTTTGCTAATCACTCTGCAATATGAATAATCCCGACAGTGTTCCGATAAACAAAGTTCTACTATATTATATATATATTAGTGTTAATACCATAGCGAGTGCGCTCATTTTCTCGAAAATTAACTCAAGTTCAATTGAGATATAAATCGGATCAAATTTTACTCAACATTCCATTCATACCCCTATGAATGGTGACTGCACTCTTTGAAACATTCTCTGTGCACAAGAAAGCGCTCTAGAACGTTTCATGATGATGATCGTCACAAAAGTACCTGAGTGGAACTTCAACCAAGCAATCACTCATCAGTACCATCTCCCATCAGCCTTTGTAGCCTTCTTTCAATTTTTCATTGAGTCTAGCAAACCATCATGAGAAATCTAACGACGTTTGCATCGCTGATCTATCTGGATGTAATCTCATTCACATCTCTCACTCTACCCCTATCGTTACGTCAGTTCCTTCTCGAACTTCTTCTGGACTTAGATGACTACTGCAGAAAGTTTGGTGCTCGTACGGTTACAGAGGCTGAATGTATAATAGACAGGCAGAAAATACGTGTATTTTTACTAGAACTCAAAAATGACACAAATAAGTGTGTTCATCTTCGAACTCGCCGACATATTGACGAGACAGCGCCGTTACAAAATTTCATCACAGTCCGATTAGTTTCTCTGAAGTTATTGTACCAATGGACACAGTGACTTGTTTTAGAGAATAGTCGCTGTAAGAGTCCATAAATTTACAAAAATTTGAATGCCATAGTATATAAGAACGGCGATGACTCAACTGTAACGCTTACACCTTCAATACTATATCTCTTTTACGGTAGAAAAAACACCATTATCATTCGTTTCGAACCCATCTCTCGAACACAACGAGCTAATTAAGGTTGTATAATGGGTGGCCTATTGAGTGCAGCAACTCATCCTCTCAGTAAGTATAGACATGGTAACAAGCCCTACGCAATTGTCACTGGAGCGACATATGGTATCGGTCGAGGACTGGTATTTGAGCTGGCACGGAATAATTTTAATGTTGTTATTCACGGACGAAATCCAGAAAAACTTCATAATGTGCAACGAGAAATTATCGATCTTTATCCGACAATAAGTGTACAAATAGCGATCCTCGATGCTGCTGAGAATACATTGTCAGACGCAATAACAAATGTTGTCAAGGAGTTACATGTGACAATTTTAATAAATTTCCTTGGCATCTTAGGGGATGGTGGATTTAAACCATTTGAAGATTATACAGACGACTCTATTTAGGCTATGATGAATGCTAATACACTTTTTCCAACATCACTCACCCGTCAGTTACTGCCACAGCTTCAACGAGCGGTGCCTTCAGTAATATTGAATTTATCATCAGGAGCAGCTATTACATATCCGCCATTTCTCAGCACCTATGCTGGCTCGAAAGCCTACAATCTTGCTTTCAGTCATGCTCTGTACAACGAAATGACACATCTCAAGACAAATGTACATGTTCTTGCTGCTCTTGTTGGTACCGTGAATTCGGCAGCCAATAAGGCGCCTGTGTCGTTCTTTTGCCCATCAAGTATGCAATACGCGAAAACACTTTTAGAACGAGTGGATCAACATGGGCCTGTTATCACTGGCAACTGGCAACATGGGTTACAGATGGCATTCTTTAATTTTATACCACATTGGATTGTCGACTATCTGATGATACACGTGACACACAATGACAGCATAGAAAAAAATAAAGATAAATAACTATTGAAATTAAAGTAGTACCAGCGAACCGCTCGAGGTGTTTAAGGCTTTTACCTTTCACCTCTTGGTGGTAGATAGTTCTCAATAAGGTATGCAAAACCTCAAGAAGATACGTCCTCATGGGCCTTTTATTTAGATTTATAGATCTTTTACTGAAATTTTCGCACAGAGCTAACTATCTGTTTCCAGATTGAATATCAACATTTAGACCTGCGATTTTGGTTCTAGGCAGATACGTAGATAGGTACAGCGCTCTGAAAATTTTAGCTCTAAAGTAGATTTCCTTCCCAAAATATCGAAGCTTAAAACAAGGAAAAACTCTACTATCTTTTCTAAGATATGGGTATTTTGTTGAAACTTCAGCATTTCGAGAGGGAAGTCTACTTTAGAGCTAAAATTGTCAGCGCNTAGAAAGCTACATCAAATTTCATCGACAGATTTCAAATTTCATTCAAAAATGCATTTTTGAATGAAATTTGAAATCTGTCGATGAAATTTGATGTAGCTTGCTACAGCATTTTCAAAAATGAGACACTGTTAACAGTACTGAAGATTTTCTGGGGGGGGGCACAGGAAAATGCTAATTTTTTTGGCAAACTTCGATTGCAAAAATTACTCGATAGAAACTCATCATTTGTCACCAATATTATCCTCCATTAGTTTTAAGTGGAACCCATGCTCTGGAGCGGAGATCCAGTACCCTATAAAATCCTGGCTCCGCCACTACTGGTGATTTACCGTTTGTTGGTGATAATATGGTTCCTGTTATTGTTGATTTTTCCATGGCTTCAATATCCACTACAGCGCGAATACGTGCAAAGAAAACAGATAATCGTGATAATGGAAATGACGATAATAATTCGGACGATACAACTGATCAAGAATAATTCGTATGATCTTCATGAACATTCATTTTTTGTCTTTTTCTCTTGTTTTTATGATGTATTGTAACTCATTTTTTGTCATATGTGTATTTATGGTACAAACATCATTTGTCTCTTGAGATTCAATAGAAAAGATATGATTTGATCAATAGATAACTCTTTTTCTTGAAGAGACTCGTTTTCAATCTCTGGACGTTTTTCCAATTTGAGAAAATCTGCAAATATATTTATAAAAGGTGATTTTCCCGATTGAGTTTTTCCAAGAAATAAAATAGGAAGAACTTCTACGCGATTGTTTGATTAAGAAGAAACGTTCACATTTTGATTTGAATGTTAAAGGATTAAAAGAAAAATTTTCACTTCATTTAAATGAAATGTTGAATAAGTAAAATCGAATTAGAAAGCTTTCATTCCATTGAATTCCTTTAATAAATCATTTAATTTTGTCCAATTGGTTGCATTTTAATATGTTTTGAACAAAAAATTCTTCCTTTGGAGCACATTCAGCATAATTTTCTTTGAAATCTGTAAGTGAATCATTGAAAGCATTGTAAAAATGTCCAATTGAACCTTTGGAATCAATAACTTTTCTTCCAATCATATTTGGTGGATTTCGTTCGACTGATTGACGAGAAGCTAAACTTCGAAGAGAACTTTTATCGGAATTTGGAAACGAATATTTTGTCGGGGGTAAGCTATCCTTTCGCTGATTTTTATACCATAAATCTCCAGAAAAGGCTAAAGAATTTGAAACATATAAAAGAAGCTCTTTTGCATCTTGAGGGTGTGGGTGTGATATAGATATGTCTGTCTAAAATCTATAAGAGTTCAGTCACAAAATCGACGGAGCTCAGTTTATTGGTGTGGATCTCATTTATATCCTGACTTCTTTTTATACTATGATAAGCTGTGTGATGGAGTATTTCGTATTATTGAAGATTATCTCGACAGCCTTTTTCTAGGTGAAGTCGACTGACATTAGATCATAGAATGTTCTTTTTCGTATATAAATACGAAGTATGATTTGGAACGGAATATTTCTTCACAGATGGATTTTTATTGAATTGAAAGGAGAAAAAATCTTGTCTCTTAGTTATTCAACTGAAATTGTTCGGATAAAATTCGATCGTTTCGAATCTTATCAATTCGATTTTGAATTTCATCGAGGTCCTTCCATTTATGTACATTGGCTTTCTGATAAAAGTGAAAATATTGTACTCGAAGTATAATCAAAAGATCGTATAATTTGGCATTGAATTTATTATAGGGTTTCTTTTCCAGAACATAATATTCATCTTTGATCATTCGCTCTAAATATAAACAAAACAAATCTTCAGGGCTTTGTTGTCGACTTGTTCTCATGAGCCAATTGGATAAAAATGCACTTTCACGAATAAGATTTTCGATAGAAGATTGAATATCAGATGGAATATATTTGAATGGTTTATCTGAAAGATAATATTCTAAATAAGATGAAATTGGTATATGTTGATTGGAAGGACATGAACATGTATCACATTTGTTGGAAAATTGATGTATTAAATCAAAGACAATCCAAAAAGGTCCAATTTGTTTCGATTGTCGATGACATGAATAACATGTTGCATTATTAAAATCAAGTGGTTTAAATCGAATTTCAATCGATTGAATTGAAGAAGAGAATTGAAATAAAATTTGATTTTGAAGAAGATTTCGAATTGTTTCAAATATTGGACGAATTAATCGTCTAATTTCTGAACGAAGAATTTGTTGATTTTGTAAACCTTGATGATGAATTAAATAACGTTGATTAATGTTGTTTTGAATTTGACTTAAGAATCTTTTCCATTGATCAAATGTTATTGACTGACTTTGTTGAGACGAAGGATTTGGAAAATCAAATTTGCCCAGATATTGATGTATTGTTGATTGAATTAAATATGAACTATCAAATTGAAAAAGATTTTCTCGATTAATCGATTGTAATTTGGTTGAAATAGATTTGATAATCGATTGTTGACAACGCTCATCAAGATTATTTGAAAGACATTTGGTGAAACAAATAAAGAAATTTTGTAAAATATTTTCTTGAAAATAATTTAACAATTGATCGAAAGATCTTTGATAAGAATTGAAATCTTTTTCATTTGAATCAATTATCAAACAAATAGCATTGATATGTGTTAATCGATTAACAACTGATAAAATATGTTGCATTACTTTCTCATCATGTTCTTGTCCACGTCGATCTGCAAATCCAGGTGTATCAATAAGACAAATTTGTTGATTATTTTCTAAATTAAATGAATAAGATCGACATTGTTGTGTAAATGATTGTCCTTTTTTATCATAATTTTCATTGGAATCTTTTGGACCAATTTGAATTTGTCGTTCTTCAAATTCATTTTCAATAAGATGTAAAAATGGAATTACAATGTTGTTGATTGAGAAATCTTTTTGAATATCTCGACGTTTTTTCGATTTGAGAAAATCTGCGAATGTATTGATTAACATTGATTTTCCTGATTGGATTTTTCCAAGAAATAAAATATGAAGAATTTCTTCGCGACGATTTGATTGAGAAATTGCTCGTGATTGAGAAATAATTGGTTTGAAAGACTTCAATGGAAATCTTTTCATTTCATTTAAATGAAATGTTGAATAAGTAAAATCGAAATAGAAAAGTTTTGTTCGATTATCTTTCTTTTTCATTTCATTAAAATCTTTTAATAAATCATTTAATTTTGTCCAATTGGTTTCATTTAAAAAATCATTTGAACAAAGAATTCTATGAAATTCCTCTTTAACAAGTTGTTTTTCCAATGATTGATCAGTTTCTCCGTGTTGAAAATCAAAAGATTTTTCAATCTTCACATATTGAAAACCTTGTTGAATTAATTGATCAATTAAATCACTTTTTTCTTTTAATGTTCTTATATGAGATGATAAATCTACATTTTGTCTTTTTAAATTTGTTTGATATTTTTCGGAAAGAATTTCATAATTATTTATTTGTTCATATTCATTTGTTCGACGAACTTCCAAAATTAATTTTCCAATTTCAATTCTTTTCTCTTTAAATTCTTTTTCCAATAAAGAAACTTTTTCTTTTTGTACATTAAATTGTTCTTGAAGATAACGTTCAAGAATTGCCGCTGTGTTAGAAGTAATAAGTGTTTTTAACATCTTTTTTCCAAATAATAAACCTTGAAAATATTCTTCAATTTTCAACGAAATTTCTAATCGAATTGGATAATAAAGATTTGATTTGGATGTTTTTATCGGATGAAGAATATAAGTTAATGGCCAATGATGATCGAGGTTCGATTCAATTTCTTGAACTGAATCGTAAATTTCTTGAATTGTTCGTTTTTCAGTTAAAGAAGGAATATTTGAATAAATAGAAAATAAAGATATTTGTTCATTCGAATATTTATTCGACAAATTTGTGTTTTTATTCAGACTTTGACAGAAATCGTCGAGTAATGAATCGATAAACTTCTTTGAATCTCTATTGACTCTTAAAAGAATAAGAAATTCAATTCCCTGAAAAATTTCTTTGATAAAATGTGTTGATTCATTTTGTTGATTTCATTGATTTGAAATCATTTTCCTTGATATAAGTTCGTTGTGTTATTAATGAATAATAGACAAGACGAGTATTTTCATCAATCAAATATGGATAATTAACAATTGATGAAATACCTGAAGATGAAATGAGATGAGACAATAAACTCAATCGAAGTTCATTATCAAATCCGACTAATTCTAAAAGATTTTGTAATTCGATTTCATTTCCTCGTTTTACAAAACATTTCTTTGAAAAGAAGTTTTCCTTTTGAATGTAACCAACATCATTTTCTTTGAAATCTGTAAGTGAATCATTGAAAGCATTGTAAAAATGTCCAATCGAACCTTTAAGATCAATAACTTTTCTTTCAATGGTCTTTGATGGATTTCGTTCAATTGATTGACGAGAAGTTAAACTTCGAAGAGAATTTCTAGTTGAATCTAAAAATGAATGTTTTGAATTTAATTTAAATTTGGTAAAATTATCCTTTTGTTGATTTTTGTACCATAAATCTCCAGAAAAAGCCAAAGAATTTGAAACATATAAAAGAAATTCTTTTGCATAAAGTGTCTCACGCCATTTCTGTGGTATTAATTTGTCATATCCATAGAAAGCACCCGCTAATTGTCCATAAATAGCTGCTGTTGTATCCGTATCATCTCCAAGATTAATCGCTTGAAGAACACCTTTTTCAAATGAATTCTTATCATTCCAAAAAGCCCATAAAGCAGCTTCAAGGGTGCCAGTCGCATAACCTTTTCCTCGAATTCCTTGATCATATCCACCTTTCTTTTTAAATGATCCCGAAATGACTGCTAAAACATCTGGATGAAGTTCTTCACTTCCGAACCATTTTCGATTATTTTTATAAAAATCTTCATGAAGTAATTCATCTTTTGTAAAAGTACCTTGAAGAGAAGCAACAATTAAAGCTGCGTAATAACGACAAGAATCAATGGCCTTCTTGTCACCATGTGTTATTTTTGCACTTATTCCCGAATATTCAATGGCTTTCGAAGGATTTTGATAGAAGAAAAGTGGAACAGGTGAAAGACGCATCAAGGCTCCATTTCCTGCAGCTCCATCGTTACTACAATTAACATTAAATTTGTCAAGTAATTCTTTATTTTCACTTAATTGATCGATTTCATCAAGATCAATTTGATTTTCTTGTGCAAATTTCTTTTGTCGCGATTCAAATTCTTGAATTGATTGTTCCGTTGCTATTCCAATATCAAAACATTGTCCTGTTGATGACATATATCCATGTCGATACCACCATTTATAACGAACTAATTGATCATATGGGATAAAATCTTGACAAATTATTAATGAAATCGCTAAACAGATTGCCATTGATGTATCATCAGTGAACTAAAAAAATAAAGAATTGTTTTTCTTTTAGAAATTCTATTTCAAAAATCAAACTTGTCCTTTTTCTAAACCCCATGTTCCACCACCTTGAAGATCTTTAACAGGATTTTCTTTTAAATAAGCTTGTGGTCGAAATTCTACATGAGCTCCAAGTGCATCACCAATGGCCAATCCGAATAGAGAACCTTTGATACTATTGAGAATTCGTTGATCGATTGAAAGTTTTGATATAAGAACTTTGTTTTCATTTGTCACATCAATTTCATCTGGTTTTATTATTTGTTGACGATTAGTTTCATCATGAAATTGCAAGTCAAAGCACTTTGTATCCATTTTATGAATTCTTCAGCGAAAACTTTCCTCTTTCTCTTTCTTATATTGTAAGATGAAAAAACGACGCAAAGTTTTGTATTTACTTTAGTATGTTGGTTGTTTCCAACCAAAAAAAACACCAATGGCAAGTCTTTCTTCGAGATCATGTTATTGGGTTATGAAAAACAGAAGATTCACACGCGAATTAATTTTTTACATAATTTTTTTAAAACTAAGGCTGATTTGCCAGTCCTTTCGTATCTATTTGTCCTGTCAGACTTTATTGTACGTATTGACAACTCGTATCCAATTGCCAGTCTTTCATAAAAGCAAAAGTTATTCCATATACAACAATCTAGGACTGAGTGACTTGTGTTCTAATCAAGTCATTTATTCACTTAAATCAAATAGGAAATAGAAGAACATATGAGAGCAGAAAATCATGAAATTTACATAAAAACAATGATATTTTATGTCAAATCACAAACACTATTCGGTATCTGACGAAAAAAGAAATCGCACACGTGGCCGTTTTCGAATACGACGATTACTCAATCGAACCACACGAAGTAATCTTCGTCGGGTGCGTCTTCCTAGAGTCGGATTTTGTGGCACTTGTCTAATCGAAGGTTCCCAGGTCGACAAATCCCATACTCGGATCCGAAACACAGATTTTATGGATTTTCTAAGAGCCATCATAGAACCTAGCTAAAAATAACGCTCAAAAAATTTGCAACAAATGACTAGATTTTTCCAGTCGGAATCCGATCGGAACCTATGTCGAATTTGTTGACCTGGGTTGAGGTAATGGCACGTCAGCATGTTGCTGGGGTTCTATTGGTATTTCCAATGGATAGCCAGGCAATTGCTGCTGACGATTGTTGTGGTGTTTGATGTCCAGGTATTGACGATTGTTGCAGTTGTCATAGCTGCTGTGGAAGTATCTCTATTCGTTGTCCCAATTGTTGTCTCTCTTGTTGAAACTCGTGCTGCTGTTGTTGAAATTGTTGAGACAACTGGAATGCAAAAAAAGACAGTGATCGATTCGATGGCATTCAATCACTTACATTCGCATTCGCTTGGATTGCTTCAGCTAATTCTTGTTCGATTGATTTCGGCTAAAATTCAAACCAGGAGAAATTAAGTCGAATAAAAAAGTCAACGAAGATGATCGAACCAAATGTATATCAAATTTATCGAGGGGAATCATTTTTAAACATGCAAAATCAAGCCAAAGATGAAGAATCTTAATCATGGTTACAATCAACGCTTATACTCGATGGAATTTCTTGCATCCTTCAGAAGGTGAAAACAATTCTACATAGAAGTATTCATCAAATAACAAATCGAAGAAGATATATACAAATTATGAATTACAGATAGGTAGCAGATAAATGCAAGCAACAGCAATAAGCGGACATACAAGAAGCAACTAATGCACAAAGGTAGATTAAATGAGGAAAATCGCTCTAGATTTCTACGGATAATCTCACACTTTGGCTATGCGACTTACGATTATCGATATTTGTTTGTACAGACACATAAGTAAATGCTGAAAGGTGCTATTGTATTATTTTATTGAAAGATAAAAGTTCTTTACTGAGTTTGTTCGCACTTAAAAAAAGGAAAATTCACAACGAAGACTAACTTCAGTTAGAATTTAGTAAACGAGATGAATCTGAAAGAGAAAAATATCATATTTTATTTCAAGAACAATATTTCAGCTAAAACCACACACCATTTTATGTATTAACTAATGAGAACCCGTGCATACTGCACGGTAATTCTTATCACTGTAAACTGATTTTCTGTCAGAATCAAGAGATTAGAAGGTATATATAACTATAATCTCTGCCACTCACAGAAATCCGAATAATATTTTGTCAACATTCTTTGATAGCCGCTCTTTGAACAGAGTTTCAGCAAAAATTCGAGAGACTTCTGGAATATTCTAGCAATTATCATTTCATTGCTCATTTTTCACCTTTAACATTTGATTCGGCACAGATAAACACACACACACAGAACAGTATATATATAGATTAGACCCGGCACAGAGAAATGGACACACACACACTGAACGTTATGTATAAGGATCAATCAACTGAAGGAATCTGCAGATATACGTTCATTATTCCTTTACTACAAATATAGTCAGAGATACCATGAGTATGCACATGAACCTTTATACAAAATAAAATAGATGTCACTATTTTTTATTCAGAAAAAGAAATGATAGGTCTCAATTTTTGTAACTTAAAAAGATTATTTTCAATTTTAAAAAATCAGTATATTTTGATATTATTTGAAATAAAGATGAGTAATTATTGACTAATAGTATATTTTTATTTATAATAAAGAACGTCCATGTCTTGTCTTCCTCCTTTCTCACTCATTTATTTACATAAATAGGGAGAACACAACAAAATGATGCTTTATCAGAGAGAATCACCAATATTCATTTTCAAAATGCTCTTTTAAAATAGAACTTTATTTCCGATTACTTTCAGAGAAATTATTTTTCTTTTATCAATCAATAGATAACGAATTGTGTAAGTTGAAATCGAACTTGTTTTTCATTTTAATTTCCAAATAAATAAAATCAATAATCCATTTATAGAATAAATGAGTCAAGGTCAAAATCCCTACGGTAATCCATATCCACAAGAAGGTGGCTTTCCTGGATATCCACCTCAACAGTTTGGAGGATATGCAGGTCAACCCGGTGGTTACCCAGTTCCACCTCGTATGTTTCTTTTTCAAATTTATCAGGTCTATGTACTCAACTTTCTTTATATGTAGCCAATGTCTACGGTCAAAATACAACAGCGTATCCACCACCTCCACCTGTTTTACCACGTCCAGATATCCCCAAAGGTTAGCTTGATTTTCTGTGTGATATGCGTAGATAAATTCCCACTTAATGGTCTCGTTGAACAATTATTTTTTACGAAGAGAATTTAATCACGTAGGAGAGCACACGGATATTGAAATATATATGCAACAGGAAGAAGGGAAAGAAAATTTCCTAAAGAGTACGTGTATTGATTTTAGCTGTTGTGCCTTAGACATCTGTCAATGATTTTCTTCTCACTGAAATGCTATTTTTCAGGAAGAAGTTTCAATGATTTTTAAATCTTTCATTTAGATGATAATGGTAAGTATCGATAATATGTTCGGGCATACGCACTTTTGTGAAAGATTTTAACCACACGTGAGCCATAATCGTTTTTCTCGAGATTTACTTAAAAAAAACTGTTTACAAACAGCATAGGACTTGGTTTCGTGTAATAGAAAAACGATTAATATATCGCTTGTATCATTTCTTAACTCTATCGCTTTGCTAATATAAAATATTCGTTAATCTGAACATTAACTTTGATAATAATTGATTTTCTTTCACTAAATAGATGATGAGCATGGTACTGGTGAATGGGGAAACTTTAATGGTCTTGAAAGCAAAGAAATTCGTCGAGTTTTTATTCGAAAGGTATGTTTAATGATGATCAATGAAATATTTTCTGTTGGATTATGTTCAATAGGTTTATTCGATTCTTTCAATTCAATTGTTGATTACGTTTGGTATCATCGCTTTGTTTCACTTTACGTATGTTTTGTTTAATCTTTATGAAGAAAGAAAATGTGTTTCTTTTTCACATGAAATTCATTTTAGACCATCAATTCGAGGATATGTTCGAAGTAGTGAAGGTCAATGGCTCTATTGGACATCCTATGTCGTATTTCTGGTAACATACATCGCATTAGCTTGCTGTCGTAGTGCTGGACGACGATTTCCAACGAATATGATTCTACTCGGAATATTGGTAAATGAGATTGTAAAAAGAAATTGGAATTCCATGAAATTTCTTTTCATTTTTAGACACTTTCAATGAGCTACATGGTATGAAAATCAAGATGAAGAGCTTTATTCTCACTAAAACGAGAATTTTATTTAGATGGGAATGATTTCGGCGTTCTACACCATTGATTCAGTCTTGATTGCTGTTGGCATTACAGTCTTTGTTTGTTTGGGCGTAACATTATTTTCCTTCCAAACAAAATTCGATTTTACATCATGCATGGGCGTTATCTTCGTTATTTCGTTGGCATTAATGGGCTTTGGAATTGTTTGCATCTTTGTACATTCAGAGGTAAGAGTTTTCAACCTTTGATTTCTTTCGAAGATTAATTTCGAAAACGATGATAGATCATGTTCAAAATCTATGCTGGTCTCGGAGCTGTTGCTTTTTCAATCGTAAGTATTCAAATGACTTTCTCAATCAATAAAATTGATTGTCTTTGTTTTCAGTTCTTGGCTGTTGATACTCAACTAATCATGGGAGGTAAACGACACGAAATCAGCGCTGAAGATCATATTTTTGCTGCATTGATGCTTTATATCGATGTTGTTTACATCTTTTTATATATTCTTTCATTACTGGGTAATCGAGAGTGAAAAAAACTATCAATGGAATGTTCTCATTTAATCTATATATTTTACTCTCTATCTTACTTTTCATTCAGCTTGGCCCATTTGTCTCCTTCTCCTTCTTTTGCGTTGTAAAAATTCGAAGAAGTTTGATTTGTCTTTTCCTTATATACATACTTAATCATGCGAATGAAAGAAAAAAAAATTCAAGAAAATCATTTATTTGTTTTGTCATTTGCTTGTCGTTCGTTTTTGACGAGAAAATAAAAAATTCTGATGAAGGGAAAGTTTGTTCGAAATCGAAACAGTCTCCGTTTATTCTTATTGGCCGGAAAAACAAGCCCGAATAGTAAATATCGCAATAGCATGTTTCCTCGTTCAAGTAAAATCAATGAGCGTTCGGTATTCAGCACGCGATCGCATAGGAAGAAAAAAACTAAGTAAGAGAACAGTGTGTGCAGTGTGTCAACGAATGGACAAATATTTAGTGCCTTGTGCCTTGTAAATAGTTAGTGAAGTATTACTTTTTAGAGGAAGAAAAATAGGAGAACGAGGAAAAAAACGTGCATATGTAATAAACGATCATTATGTAAAGTAAAATATTGAAAATATGAGACTACGTCGTGGTAGACGTTCGATCAACTTTTTGTGCTTCATTCGTTTGTCTATTTTATTATGTTGTGTTTCCATATCATTTGTAATCCTTCATATTTTGTCAACAATTATTAGTTATCATCATTTTACTCATACATTTCAATTTTCCAATGTGTCTTTTTGGAAAGACGACCGAATAACATCAAAAACTCCGTTATTGCCCAACACAGAGATTGAAAAAGTAACTTTAACAAACTCAACGATTGTTATCACAGCTTGCTGTCGGAATGTCCGAAGAAATCTGCCCGGTTTTCAACGGAATATCCAATCAATAGCAAAATTATTCGGTAACTATCGAATCTATCTCGGCGAATCCGATTCTGACGACGAAACGTTAACATATTTGAATCAATGGAAGAATAACGATTCCGACCATGTTCGCGTCTATACATACGGACAGCAACGATGGAAGCTTATGTCACGTACGTGAAAATTTCTTCGGATTGAGTTACATTTGTCTCTCTTGACATCAAAATTTCTTTCTTTTTTAGGTACAAATCGTATCGCTTTCTGTCGCAATACCCTTCTAAGTGAAGCGCGTCAAGAAATACCATCATTCGATTATTACTTCGTTGTCGATGTCGATGTTGGTTCATCGAGCTCATTCGAAATCAAGGATTTTCTTTCGAATTTCATCTATCCTTCTTCATCATGGTTAGCAATGACAGCAACACAACGAGCAGAATACTATGACATATGGGCTCTACGAATTCCACTCATACTACCGTTTGACTGTTGGAAAAAAATCAAAGAATTAACATCGTACTTTATAGATCAATCATATTTAATCGATCGTTTAGTTAAAATTCATCAAAAGTCCATTCCACGTCACGTACCTTTAATTGAAGTTGAGTCTGCGTTTGGCGGAGCGGCTTTATACAACGGAAAGTATCTGAATAAACATTGTTCGTACAATGGAAATGATCAGGAACGACAATTAACATTCTATTCTCAATGTGAACATGTACCGTTTCACAGTTGTATTCAAAAATACGCAAAACAACAGAAAATTTATATCAATCCAGTATTTCAAATTTGTTAATCTAGTCAATTTTCACGAGATACGATAGATGGCGCTCGAATCGAATGAAAAATCCCAAACATGTGCACTAAGAAACTTTAATTTACTCTTTTATTTGAAAGCCCATCAAACTTTAAAAAAAATACTTCTAATAAATTCCCATAATTGACATGTTCATTTCTGAATGGCTGGTTTTAAAGTGACAAATCATTGCGTTAGATTTCTCATTCATTTCTCATCTGTTGCACTTCAAAACTGAACTTCATTTTCATATTTCCTTTGAGATTCCAATATGTCTGCTACAAATGATCTTGGCCAATGGTATAAGAGTATACCTAAGATAACACGAGTTTGGTTTACTGCTTCAATTGTCGTCTCTTTCGCACCACGATTAGGCTTAGTTCGGCCACATAATTTAATCTTATTATTAACTCCGATTATCAAAAATTTCCAAGTACGTCGATCGCAAGGATAAACTTCTTCTGTAAAATCTCATTTAGATTTGGCGATTATTAACTGCTGTACTCTTTTATCCAGTGGGGTTTAATCTTCTGATAAATTTATTTTTCATCTATCAATATAGCACTCGTCTTGAGACAAGTAAATATGAATTTGAAAAGAGAATTCTATTGTGTATGTACATTCTCTCCAGGTACATTCAACGGAAAACCAGCAGACTATGTATTTTGCTTATCATTCCTTTGGCTATGCAATGTTATTGTCGGAATCATTCTTACAATGCCTGTAAGTATCTGTGGATAGATTTCCTTTAAATTTTTTAAAACTTTTATTAAAGGTCTTGATGGATGGAATGATCTTGAGTGTAATGTACATTTGGTGTCAATTGAATAAAGAAACCATGATGTCATTTTGGTTCGGTATGCAATTCAAAGCAATGTACATGCCATGGGTGATCATGTTATTCAATTGGATTATGACTGGATCGTATGTATTGGAATAGATTGAGAAATTTTCTTTAGGATGTGTAATGTTTTAGATTTTTAACACAATTATGTGGAATTGTTGTTGGTCACCTTTACTTTTTTCTCGTATTTAAATATCCACAAGATTTCGGTGGTGCGCGATTACTTCAAACTCCAAGTTTCTTGTATGTCATTTTCAGTTTTCTTCCATGATCTATTCATTGTTTCGATTTTAGATATCGTTATTTTCCAAATGAACAAACTGGAATCAGTGGATTCGGCTCAGCACCCATTCCACGTCAACAACCAGGTACTGCTGATGCCAATGCAAATGCCGGTCGACGAATTTTCGGTGGTCAAGGCCACGTACTTGGTGATCGTTAAAAATCCAATTAGTTTTCATTTTTCGAAGTACTACACATAATCTAAGATAAATCTTTGTATAAAAACAAGATAAAATACATTCCTTCGATCATCTTAGTTCAAAGTTCATTATGTTCTCATTAAGAAAAGCAATCAATCCTAGTCGAATTTCTAAATCTGACACTTTTCATTGAATTCAAGATAAGATATCAATGAAAATCTATCTATGATATCGAACGTTGGTTACCACTGTTTTCCATTTGATATCAATCTTTGTTTAGTACATATCTTATTCTTATTGATTTGATATTGATAACTCAAATAAACAAAATCTCATTCGATTTTAAGCAATAATGACGGAATGTGTTGACTTGTTTTCGGCATTTGCTCGATTATCACAAAGAGAGTTTGATAATCAATCAACTACCTTGACATTTGTTGAATCTGCTTGTATTTGTTTACAATTAATAGAATTAAAGACGAAAATCGAGAATAACAGATGATTTCATTGATTGAAAATGGAATTCGGTTCGAGAGAAACAATATCATTGTTAACGAAACGTATGTTTCCAATAACTTATTGTTTTCCGACATATGAAAACACTTTGCTTTGCCTTCAAATACACAGCAGGGAAATACAAATATATTCTCGTCGATGTCTGTGTCATTTTGTCTATTTCTGTCTCTCCTATTTGTTAAACTCGAAGACATATTAAAGATTAATTCTATTGGTATAATTGAAGGGACGTTAATTCTTCTCTTCTCCTACACTGTCCAGATTAGAGATGATAATAACAACAAAAACAACAACAACAGTAGCATCGAGTTTCTTCGATTATAAACTGTAAAATACGCTGTTTTTCTTTTCTTCATATTACTCAAGTATATCTAGTTGGAAAGAAAAAGAACATCGAGAAATAACACTTCCATCTATCTTTATCCAACTGGACGAGCGTTTCCGATATTCTTCTTTTTCTTTGTACAGACATAATTACTTTGAAAAGATTCTCTCCGTTCCTTTTCTTTCCTTTCTGTCGATGTCGATATTCTATACATACGGAAAAAAGAAAGGAAGATCTCTCATCACTATCGTATCAATGTGTTTTTAAGGATAATACATAGGAAAAGAAGGAAGGAGAAAAAGAACAACAATAACAACAACAGCAGTCGAGCAAGTTTTCTCAATATCAACACATCTTGTTCTTTCTTCTTCGAGAGAAAAGCAAGAAGACGACGACGAGGAGGAGGAGGAAGAAGAAGAAGAGAGCGAGAGGAACTGGTGGTGGTGTTTCTTTTTCATCTATACATATCTCTTGCGTATTTTTTCCTTCTGGTCCATTATTCATTCTTATTTAATCATCAGGAAAACGAGTACAGAGAACAGCATCGACATTTCTCCCTTGTTTCATCAGAATTACATATAGTCGTTATCCTCATGTAAAACAAATCCAGATGACAACGAACAGTAGTTCAATCACGACTGGTCATGCATATCGATTGCGACCGTTGAATACCAGTGGATCAACAAACAGTTCCACTCTGAGTGGATCATTGACGAATTCGGGAACAACGAATACAAATTCAAATTCGTCATACTATGGTGCATCAACATCTACGACACCGGTTGTTGCTTCACCGACATGGAGTTATTCATCACCAAGTCAATTAGCACGAAAATATGCAAATATCGCACCAATCTGGTGCCATATCACCAAACCGCGACAATTGAAAAAGAAATTTGCTTCGACCTTTCATCAAGCTCAATCGTTAGTCGGTTTCTATAATGAAGATCGCGCACCGAGTGAACGACGAGGTTCGATAAATCAATCTCAAACATCATCATTATCATCACAATCTCAACAACAACAGCAGCAGCAGCAACAAAATTCAAAGTCCAATCAACAGACACCATTAACTCTTCATAATCCACATCATTATGATTCATCAAGTAATTATCGTCCAACATATTCATCACATTATACTCCACATGACTCTAATGCTGAATCTTTATCGACAACGAGTACAGCAGCAACGTCTACGGGAAATTCGAAAGCGAAAAAGAAATATGCAGGGAGTGCTTTGACAGTACATATTCCATCGCGGTATCAATCACCGCCGTCAACAGCTGTCGAGGAGAAATTTTCAACTCCAACTGAACGTAAAGCTCGAATCGATCAATTGAAAGATTTGGTTTTCAATACTCGTGTGAAAGATACAATGATTGGACGGACAGATTCGAAAAATCGCTCGATGACGAACCTACTCAAAGCGAATTCTTTCAAACGTCTGGATCAAATATCGAATTATAAAGATGAGGATCATCAACAACAACCATCGAATATACCTCCGACAACTCCGACAAGAAAAGATTCCCATTATTATCATTATCATTTGCCAACCAGCCCAATCACATCCGCGCTGACGGAAAATCTCAACAGGCCTATTCTACCTGCAACACATTCATCATCATCGGCAGCAACAGTAACTACACCAACTTATAATTATGATTATTTACGAGCAAAATCCAAAGAACATGTTCGACCTGCATATACCGAATTTGCATATCCAACGGATAGTGGAACGACAACAACAACACCAACAGCATTAACTCGATCATATGATGATCATAATTATATAAGTAAACCTTCATCAACCATTGATAAAAATTCTTCATATTCAGCTGTGACTTCTTATCCAACCTATCAAACCCCATCATCATCAAAACGACGAATTAAAAAATATCTACTCGCTAAAGGTACAACGAATGCTGGTCTTTCACATCAAACAGAACCAATCGTCAGCAATTTCGAAAATATCTCGCTAGCCGATGAAGAAAACTCCAATATAATCATTGCAAATACACATGCATTAACACCATCATCACCACCACCACCACCACCAACGACGACATCGAAACCTGTTGTTCCATCACTTCATTCAACACCGCCAATTCCAACATTGAGTCCGCCACCATCTCCACCACATGTCTCATCAAGTAATACAAACATCGATTCAGTCGTTTTTTCCACACCTAATGCTCAATTATCACCAAGTCCACCGAATCTGAATAATGTTAATAACCAAAAGAATCCTTCTTCTCTTCTTTTACCATTGACTGCTTCATTAGCAACCCTCAATAAACAACAACAACAACAGCAGCAGTTTGATTCAACTTCGGAACTTCTTCCACATAGTGGCAAAGAACAATCACCATCTCGATCGATGGTGGCTTCAACTGGAGAAGAAGGGTGCGCATCTTTTCTTTGTTTTCCCTTTTTTGCATGCATCTCCAATAAAACCTCGTACCAGATCAAGTATCTAATGAACATCATCGTAGGAAACGGTATAATCAGAAAGATTCATCCGAAACTCGACCAATCGTCAATGGATCTGGTGTTGAACGAGCAGAAAGTATCACAAGTACAACCTCGATAGCAAAACGACAAAAAAATACCAATTACAGCACGAGTACTCGATATCAACCGAAAACTTCGACATCACCGACAACTCGTAAAGTAAGTCGTGATTTTGCTCATATATTTATTATTCAATATTCATATGAAACACGTACGAGAGGTTAATGGCATGTTGATGACTTGTGTCAAATGTTCATAGATAGGAGAATTGACCGAATAATCGTCTTTTTTGTTCGTTCTTTCACATAGAGAGTCTACTCCGTTATTCTTCTATTCATTTTTATGCAATAAAACCGTGTTGACACCTCTCATTTCATATGTAATAGTCTCTGGTCGTTTTTGGTCAAAAGAATAATTATAGGAAGATGGAGAGTGTAGTCGTAACGTTCTTGTAAGTCAACATGGTTCAAATGATCAATTCGAGAAGAGAAAAGAATAGAAGTGAATGCAGTGAACTAGCTTAAGATAAGAGAGAAAAAGAAAAAAAAAAGAAAAGAGAAAAGAAAAAGAGAAATATGTGTCGAATGGTTATGAGCATATATGTACATGTAGAACAAGTGCTCACTTGCTTGATTTGATTAATAAGTTTCGCGTAAATAAACTGAAAGACGACGACCTTCAGCTGGAAATATATCTTGGCGGAAGAAACTTGTTGTTATTGATTGATTCTTTTCAAGAAGAAGAAACATAAGAATATTTAATACCTTCGGCTGAATTTCACGAAGGTTATACACATTTCTTTTACAATAATGATATAACATTCACCAAGATCTATTTTATCTCGAATGCGACTGATACAATTCAATAGTGGACTTTGCATTTTATTAAAAGATGCTCGACAAAGTTCGTCTACACATAAGAAAAGTTCATCGAACAGTTCGAATGAATTTCTCGTACCGTATTTGACCTTTCGTCAGCAATATTCACAACGAAAAGTTCCATCGACACGCGCCGTTGAGGTAGGAGAACAATTCTCTTCCATTCGTCAATCAACAAATACTTTCTTTACATTGAATTCGATCATAAAACTGTCCTTTTTCTTTTCAGCATCGACGAGACAAAAGTGATTCAGGTCGGGTGAACATTCGTGATGATGATGAAGGTCATCTAATCTACGTCCCAGGTAACGAGATTATCTTCGAATCTAATGTTACATTGTCTCATTTCCATTCTAGGTGATATCTTACATCATCAATGTAAGTATCTTGAATTTGCAAAGCTTAACTGACGGTTTTTTTTCGCTAGATGAAATTCGTCGAACATTGGGCGAAGGTACATTTGGAAAAGTTGTCGAAGTTCGTGATCTTCGCGGGTAAGACAGACGAGTATTTTCTTCGTTAAATCGTGTGTTTTTCGATATATAGTGATGTAACAAAGCATGTAGCATTGAAAATTATCAAGAATGTCGATAAATATCGTGAAGCGGCCCGGTTAGAAATCAATGTACTGAAATCAATCAAAGAGAAAGATCCTGAAGGAGTCAAGTTAGTTGAAAAGTTTCCTGAAGAGAAAAAAAACTTCTCTTGTCTCTTTTAGTTTGTGTGTTACATTACTCGATTCATTCGATTATCATGGTCATATGTGTATTGCCTTTGATATGTTAGGTTTAAGTGTCTTCGATTTTTTGAAAGATAATAATTATATTCCATATCCAATTGATCAAGTTCGACATATTTCGTATCAATTATGTCTGGCAGTTAAATGTAATTCGTTGAAATTTTGTTTTGTTTTGTGTCTATGTGAATTGCTTTAGTTCTTCATGAAATCGCATTAACACACACGGATTTGAAGGTAAGGATCGATGGGTACAGTCGAATTTGAATGCAATGGATTTGTTTATTTAGCCAGAAAATATTCTCTTTCTGAATTCGGATTATAATATTGTTTATAATCATCGAAAGGTAGGGATGAACGAGTGATTTTAATGTTGAAATTCTCGTGCTTTTAGAGAAGAGATGAACGTGTTGTACGGCGAACTGATATCAAAGTTATTGATTTCGGTTCGGCAACATTCGATTGGGAACACCATTCAACGATCGTCTCTACACGACATTATCGAGCACCGGAAGTTATTCTCGAATTAGGATGGTCACAGCCATGTGATGTTTGGAGCATTGGATGTATTCTTTTCGAGCTTTATCTTGGATTTACTTTGTTTCAAGTAGATCTTTCTATTTTCTCGTGTTTTTTTGATCGTATCACTCTTTGATTTAGACTCATGACAATAAAGAACACTTGGCTATGATGGAAAGAATAATCGGTCCCATTCCCTATCGAATGGCGAAGCAATCAAAGTAAGCGAAGGGTCATCTTATTGATATTTCAGAATCAAAATCTCACCTTTTTTCTTGCAGAAAAACGAAGTATTTTTATCATGGTCGATTGGATTGGGATGAACGAAGTTCAGCTGGTCGATATGTACGCGACAATTGCAAACAATTACGAGTAGGTTTTTTTCAATACTCTTCTTCTATGTATAAAACGATCCTTTTAGCGTTACATGGTGACGGATGAACTCGATCATCAACAATTATTTGAATTAATCGAAAAGATGCTCGAATACGATCCAAAACGACGAATAACATTAACTGAAGCTCTCGAACATCCATTCTTCGAACGAATTCTACCGGAACAACGGATTACCAATGGCACATCTTCCAAATCTTCATAATGTTAATCATGTGTGATATATTTATACATATATACTTAACGCACTTCTCTATTTGGAAGAAAAGCCTTATCAAGTCGCTTTCTCTTTTCTACAATTCAATTTACTGTGCTGAAATATCTGACATCTTTCTTTTTCTTGCTTGTTATTTCTATTCTTTTTTATACTATAAATAGCTAAGTCAACTTAGCTGACACACAATGATTATTGACGAAGATAAATGATTCACATCAAACAATATCGCATGTACAAAACCGAACACATATGATTGAATCAAAGATGTCAATCTTATTCTTTTTCGCGAAGTTTAGAAGTGTTACACATAGCAGCAATCGATTAGTTGTATTTATATCCTATTTGTTAGATAAGCATAGAATGACGTCAACATGATTTACACTTAAGTTGCCTGTAGAATCGTTTTCTATTTAGCATTAATTGGAACGTATAAGAGCGATGATCTAATCAATAAACATGGAAACACATTTGACTGAGTTTTGATCAGAATTCGAAAACTTTCTCGATGACTCGACCAGATCGCATTTACATTGTTAAAACCAGCAATGCATGAATAATTCATCAACGACCATCTGTTCAATTTCAAAATCATTCACATTTTATTCTCACAGTACTCGTATATAAATCCATTGTTTGCTATTATTGCCTGTGTCTACACAGTGTTATGTATTATCATCGCAGTAATAATCTTCCAACGTGCTTTTTCGTTCCAAAGATAAGAGAAAAAAGGAAAACATCTGTCATATTCTCATGTTTTTTCTCAGTTTTGATCTCATTGAAAGACGTTTACGGACACAACCACACTTTGCTCTTAACAAAGATCGAAAAGCAGTAACAATTTTATGGATTTTCAAACTAGTAAGTAATGAATTTAGATGGCTGATCGTAGAATATCTGACATAAGTAGATATTTAAAAAAAAAAAAGAATTATTCTGTTGAAAATATTATATAAGAGAGCTGTTCTACTTTCTTCTTCTACAAATTAGGTTAACTTATCGTCATTGTAGCATACTTTGTCCGTACTTTATCCTATTATCGATGTTTTGAGTGTTTCGAGTCCGATATAAATAAATAGTGAAAGTATATAAGGAGTCTTTTGACCTGTCTACCTCTAATCAATAATTTTCAATCGAATATTCAAATCTATGACTAAACTTCAATCTAGTATGGAGTTTTATCATGATAAAACCAGTTTTCTCAATTGATTTTTCTTAGATTTCAAATGGCTATTGATCATAGCTAAATGTCTTCTTAGTTTATTAACAATCGCAAGTCATGGCATTGAATCTGTCATGTTTCGTATGGTAAAAACTTGATGAAACGATGAAGGATAGTCTCATTTTTGAAACACATAGGTTCAATGGTATGATTTATATATGTACACACCACTTCAAATTCATCTATCACCATATATGGCTCGTATTCCACGTTTTGTTCAAATCGCTGATAGAACCATCACAATATTCAATGCGAATATCGTTACATATTCTCGAACGCTATTGATTATTCCTATTGCTTGGTGTTTGAAGTAAGAAAAATGAGATGAATGAATGTATTTGTTTGGACATGATAGATTTCTCTAGGTATAATTATCCGGTTTGTGCGAGTATTCTCGTTCTTTTTCATGACTTTCTCGATCATGTTGATGGAATTGTGGCTAAAGTACAAAAACGTATCTATGGAGATAATATTGATGATCCATTGTTAGGTGGTTTTATGGATGCATTCTGTGATAAAATTGTCAATGTTTTTTGTTTATGGACAATTTTACAAGAAACATACTTTGAAGAAACATCGTCTCTTCTTTCAATATCATTTGTTCTCCTTTGTTACACTATCATCGGATTAGAGACGGCTATTGGTGTTGTTCGAGTACAAGATTATTTTTATGCCACATTGAAGAAAAATAAGTGAGAGTTTGTTGGAGAATGTTCTCGTTTATGTTTCTATTTTATGTAGAATTTCGTCACAAGGTTCAACAGCAGCTGCAATGGAAGGCAAATTAAAAGAAAAACTCGAATCGACAGGTCTGGCGTTCTTATGTTTATCAACAGGACATTTAAAACCATTTTCTCATTGGTGTAAGTATGAAACTCGTTCTTTTCATGTCTCAACAATCTTCTTTTCAGCTGGAATATCTGGTATTATTTGTTTTACTTTAACAATTCGATTGGCATATGCATCATTGAAGAAAAAATTAGACGCAAGAGAAAAGAGTGAAAAAAAGAAAACAGTGACAATCAAAGTTACACCAGACAGTGCTCCAGTACCACCATCAATTCCATCACCAGTGCAGAAAACCATCGGAGTTCTTAACGCATTCAATTTCGACGATGCCCAATCGCGTCATCGAGCTATGACAATTGATTCCATAACACGAGAAGTACGAATTTTTCCATCAAAATTGACGAAAATTCTTTTTTTTTAAACAAAATATTTAGAACGAAAAACGAAATCGTCCAACCAATACTCCCAGTCCATCATTATCTCCATCAGGAAGTATTTCCAATGTTACCAGTGGTCGTGTTTCGCCCTCAACTACCAAAGCTTTCTTAAATCCATTTGCTGAACATTCTGATGATAAAGAAGAACGAAGCAGCACAGTCTCATCGAATGGTCACGAAACCGAAGAACCACCTCGTACTCTTCAACGAAGTACATCATTACCAGCTATCTGGATTGACGGTCGTGCTGATAAAGTTTTCACAATCGGTTGTTTTGATCTCTTTCACGAAGGTCATCGTCTTCTACTCCAACGTATGCGACAATTCGGGCGAGAAGTGATTGTCGGTGTACACGATAGTCGAAGTATCCATAAACTCAAATCTCGAGTACCAGTCGACGGAACAGAAACACGAATGCTTAATGTTAAACGTTACGCTGATCAAGTTTACTGTGTGGCCGGAACAGATCCATCATCCTTTGTCACGTGTATCGTTCATTTACGGGAAAATGAAACCGCACTTTATGTACGCGGTGATGATATGGCTGATTTTCCATCGCGACATGTCGTCGAAGAGTTAATGCCAGTCAAATTTCTTCCTTATACAAACGGTGTTTCCAGCACCAAACTACGACAAGAGTTGTTTTCGCATATTCAATCAAATGACTTAGAATATTTAGAAAAAATTAATTGATGGTTGTGTGATATACAGAAATTGGAATCTCATGATTCGAAATTCACCGTTTTATTCATTATTTAGCATAAGCAATAGAATACGACAACAATTTTCATTCTCGGATTGATCGAAAGCTCTTGTAAACGAATATGACTCGTGTTTTGTATGTCTGATGAGAGAAATATACTGAATATCACTCTAAATGACGCGAAAAATACATTGTCATTTGCAAGTTGATTTTTTCTTCATTGTATTAACTGCAGCAGCTTGCTGGACGATTCTATGCCCTTTTCATCGTCGAAAGAACAACGAAAAATACTTTCTGTTGTGATAAAAAACGAATGCCTGCGATACGTTTGTTTAATCGTCGATTCAACTTCTCATCTGATGATTTAACAATTCCATCGCTAGTTGACATCACTCTTCGATTTCCTCTGATAGTTTTATTACTCATTTTTCATCTGAAAACTCAATTTTTCGATTGGTCATGTTTAACATTTTTCTCTCTGGTTTATTTTTATCCACTGTTGATTATTTATTGTTTAATAATGATCATTTCGTTGAGTATTTTCATCCTGAGTTTACAAGGAACACCTGTAAACTACACTTATCCACGTCGACATGTGCCTTTGTTGATTTACATTCGTTTAGTTCTGGTTTTGATGGATATTGTGATGAACATGTTCGGTTTGATTATGTCTATACGAGAATTTCACGGATGTGACAATCTCTCACGTGGAATAATCATTCTTTCGATTGGTTACAGTTGTATCTTATCGATATCATTGTTAATCATGTTGGTTTTCCTTCTGGATTTGACCGGGATGGTGAGTGCAGAGAAAAAGTGGGAAATGCGCATCAAATTTCTATTCTGCTGTGGACGAGGCTATGGTAAAAAAACGAGAAAGTATCATTTTTATTCATCAAATCTCGTTTTCTAGGTGGACAATCGTCAAATATCGAAAATATCATCAAGACTCTACAATATTTGTTCGACGATGAAAGATTTGATCTAGTTGCCAGTGATTTCGCCGCTGGTCTTGTTCTTTTACAACAAGAAGACTTGTATGAAGAACGTTCGATCGATATTTACGAAAGTGTTCCTTTACAATTGATCAAAGATGGTCTTTATTACAACTCCTACGCACAATCAGCATTTGGATGGTAAAAGACAGATTCCATCAAGTCCATTAGACAAGGTTTTTTGTTTGTCTGTAGGTTTTCATTGGCATATCAATATCGAATGACATTTCTTCCGCGAATTTGTTTTGCTATGCGATTTCGAACGATTGGGTTTTGTTGTTCCTGTTGTTGTGGATTAGCCTGTTGTCAAAACGAAGATAGTTACTACGATCCTTGCGGCGGTCAATATCGAACATTACAATATCTATTACGAAAACAAAAACCGATCATTTTATACGCGAACTTTTTCGGTGCTTTCGGTCGCGGTACGTCAAACATTGCGAATCAAATATTTGTTTTGAACGCTTTTTCTTTAGCTCCGTTTTATATCGCTGCTGATAAGGAGAAAAAGACGATTATCATTTCGATTCGTGGAACATTAAGTGCGACTGATGTTCTGACCGATATTAATGCAGCAGAAGATATTCTCGAAACGGAATTATTTGGAAGTGGATATTGTCATAGTGGTAAGAATGTTTAGTGCAATGGAACTTCATTAAATAAAAAGCAAATTCGTTTTAGGTATGCATTCAGCTGCGAAATATATTCGTGATGAAATATGTCAACGTTTAATCGACATATTTGTTAAGTACCCAGATTATTCATTGATTTTATGTGGATATTCACTTGGCGCGGGAGTCGCTTGTATTCTTTCGATTTTGTTGAAATCTTCTTATCCACATTTGAAATGTTATGGCATTGCCATGCCCGGTTCGGTTCTATCGGAAAATTTGATTTTATCAACGCGTGATTTTATTTATTCGTATGTTGTGGATGTGGACATGATTGCGCGTGCATCACTTCGTTCATTGGAACAATTACGAGATCGGATATTGATTGCTTTGAATAAATGTGATCGAAATAAATTTCGTGTTTTAACAACAACGTTCGTTGGAACATTGACAAAACGTCGACAAGTATTCCATTCGATTAGTAATGATTCTGATCGAACAAATTTATCATTAAATACTAATTCAACTATCTCACAACTCGTTTCAACTGATCAGTCAGTTGAAAGAGTGGATTTACTTTTACCTGGAACGATTATTCATCTATATTCGACTGATCGTGTGGGATTATTTACAAGAAAAGCGTCATATCGTGCTTGCCTTAGTCATTATAACAATTTCAACCATTTGATCGTTCATCCACGAATGTGGTTTGATCATTTTCCAGCATCGTATAGTACAGCATTCGCTGATGTCATTGAAAATTCAGAAAATTCTTCGCCAATATAAACAAATATTTTTCTACTAACCTTTTTTAAAAAAAAAATGGAACTATCTTGTCTTTCTTTTGAAAAACAAAGCACAAATCTAAAAGCAATCAAGATCGAAGATGATGGTGACTTCGAGGTTTAAAATCTATTCGACAGAACTATAGACGAGTGTGAAGTGTTTAATCGAATGTCATGGGATAAAGTGGAAATGTCCTGCTACGAAATGAAATCATTGGTATAGAAGTTGAAAGTTTCTACTGATCGAAATAATTCGGATATAATTTGAAAAGAAAACTTTCATATGCTTACAATGTGGATAGTTGAAGCAATTTCAACAAATCATGTAAAATGACGTGATTTTGTTCAACTCAATCTTTACAAAAACGTTTTATATTAGCACATGAGCAAATTAATTATTTCGAAAGTATTCTGAACTATTCCGGCAGCCATATTGAGAATATAATTGGCTGAAAAACTCATTTCTTTTTCTTGTTTTCGTCGTCAAAGTACGCAACTATATCAATTCTTTTTGGAATGACATGACTTCACAAAATTTTCTCCATTTACATTATTCTCAAATATACAGTAATGAAAAAAAGTCTAATACGAAAGTGCTTTTCAGTATATCGACAAGTATATTGTAAAATATTACGAATAACACAACATCGAAACTAAACGTCGGATTTTTCTTCTTTTCTAATTTTACATATCAACTATTTTAAATTCATTTGTTCAATGATGAAGTATCCGGAGAGATTGCATACCCGTGTTGGTTGTTCCATCTGATACACGCCATTGACATTTGAATAAATGTTTGAGTTCATCACGAAATACTTGACTTGACAATGTAAACAAGTAGAAACTTGTACAAGGACCTACAAGTGAGATCAAACCACTTATTTGACTAAATGCATCATCCTTAGCGCCTTGAACAACATCTATAACTATTGGAGGTCTCACTGTAACATAAAACCAATTAATTGAAACAAGAAGCGATGTGACACTAAAATAGAGACATTGAACAAGCATCATTTGGATTAATTGTCGATCCGTTCTCTTTTGACGTCGTGTTTTTGATAATTGAGTTTGAGCAATATTTTCATTGTTTGTAATTTGAACTCTTTTCAATTGCTGTCGAATATGACGAATAGTTAGTGATCCAAAACAGAGCATAACTATCGGTGGACATAAGCTGAATACAATCAAAGTCCAAATACCGTTAAAACCTGCAGTACGACTTTGCGATGCAGGACATCTGCTACGTCCTGGTAGAATCTCATAAGTAATAGGAATATACAAAAAGATGAGCAGAATAGTGATTGTGATAAGTATAATAGTTCGTGTAGCAACTCGAACAGAACTCCATGATCGTAAAGTAGCAGATCGTGAACTGCACAAAAAGCTAGAAGAATAAATGTAAATAGACAATGATATATCTTTGTAAAATGGTTTTTTCGGGATATTGACTTTAACTTTTGTTTCTTCATGATGTTTAAAGTTATTGTGCAAGCACTACATGTGAACTGATCTTTCGTGAGCTTAATGGAGAAATACAATTGTGGATCAAATTATAAGAATCAAGTCAAATGAACGAAACTTTCTCGAATTCTTTCCATAAAATTCTAGTTACTATTTTCTTAAATAGATACACCAACATGGCTGATTGCGGCATCCTTTACCAACAAATCGTTTGGTTAGACTCGAAACTCTGGCGTATATATGAATGTAATGAGTATTTGGTACAATGAGAGTTTTTAAATAAAAAAGTCTTTTTAACGGATCATAAAAACTACACTTGGAGAGAGAAATACTTGATGAATCAGTCTGAGTATACTCCATAATATATCATCATATAGACTGAACTCGGTGATAACACTTAATCGATTTGAAAAAATTCGTTTTAATCAATAGATTTCTGGTGTATTGAGCGGGGTAAATATATATCTTAACAACCGTTTTTCCGTTCACGTTTAAAACAGCTTTATTTTTGGTGGTCGTACACAACTATCTGCTCTTTCGCATGTGCTATTCGAACAGTGCCTTAAGAAATGGCCCATTAATCGGTACCCAGTGAAAGTAACAGACGAATATTTCTAGAAAGAACTGAGGATTATTTTTGTTCTCATACTATTTTTAACGGCAGAACTCGAAGATATGTTATTTGTACAATAAATATCATCAATATATGAATTTTTCTGATGTATTCCACCGTATTGTATAAAGAATTTCAAATTAACATCACTTACCGATCGATCGAAGCAAAAGCGATAAACCAGGATGAAAGTGGCCTAGAAGAAAGTATCAATGATCGAATCTATTAAACTTTACTGCTATTTAATCTCATACACACCGTACTCCCAATAACAGATAACTGAGAAATTTACACGTGACAATCGAATAACCAAATGGATCAATACTAAATCCTATTTGCAAAAGACGTAATGGAGCATTTGCAATTACAACTAATATTCCACTTATTGTAGCCGCAAAAAAATACCGTGTACATGCATTTGACCAAAGCGAGCGTCGGGTAAATACATAAACATTCAATATATGACCAATCACACCAAGACCTATCATTGAAAATGTCCAAACTCTTGCAAACACTACTTTGCTGAATGTGATAGCAGCAGCTTCAGCGACACTACTGTCTGATGCGGACATGTCACGAATGAATATGTCGAATAGTACTTTTCTCAGTAATGAAGGGTTAACACAAAGACCATCATCCACAATCACGTTCTATTGACGCTAAACAACAAATTTTTGAAAAATGTTGAGCATTATCTTTCTTATAATTAAATAAAAGACAAAACCGATTAATATCCAAGTAATTTGTTTTTTGAAAGCGGAAAAACTTATCCAAAAATAGCATGAACATCACTGATAACATGACTGTCATCGAAAAAAATGCTACAGATAGACAAATACACTTTTACTGACATGACAACGTTAATCAATAAGGAAAAATGTATTTAAATTTCAAGCTAACGTTTGACATAGATTTGCAGATTCACTCCGACGATGAAGCTTGTTCAATCAAAATCAGAGATAAGCAACTTGTCACGTAAAGCTTCTATAATCATTACTTTTTTTAATCATAAATAAGACTTTACAAAAATTCTCGAAGTTAATCTTTCTAAACAAGTTAGTTCTGCGTTATATTCAGTAATAGAAGTTTACTTTGGTGACATATTCTTTCTACCAGTGATGATGTTGCTGACAGATGGAAGTTGTTTGATAAAAACGAATTCATTTTTAAAAAAAGTAAGATGCAGATTTTCATCAAGAAAATTAAATCATAATTTGAAAAGAACCTCAGGATAATCAAACGTGTTTTCAATGTAAAATGAAATAGAATTTGCTCATAGTATTTCCCTCTTGTAAATAATCACAATGTATTTTTTATTTACTTATCTGGATATGAGATAATCTTCAATTAACTCAATGTCCGGCAGTTGAAATAAGAATTTGACTTTTCTTAAATAAACATCTCGATCACAAGTTTTATCCGTTTCTTATCCATTCTCTCGATGAGATAAAAACAAGTCAAAATCATATACTGCATAACTCAATTGATGTTTATTTTTACGAATATTAAAAAAGTATAAACCGATATATATTTTTCTATGAAATGTCAATGGGAGTTACGTCAAACGTTGTGTGTCTTTGAACTTTCTAAGATCCCAAATTCAATTGTCACTTTCCGAAATCGAATTAAACGCATGAACGGTAAAACCAAACGGTAATTCACCAACTCGTTCGTTTTTCAATTTAATACATAATAAACCCTGCTGAGTTGGGATACGAACAGTTCGACTGGCACCAGCCGGTGCGCTACTAACATTTGCTGTTGATGAAAAACTAGCGACAGCAAAGCCTTTCTGTTCAGCAGTTGGAATATCACTGGTGAAACAATATTTGAATTTGCCTTTTTTGTCAAGAATTGATGCGAGATTTTGTTCACAATCGAGAATAATAACATCAGTGTTGGGTAAAACAGCCACACTACATGTCGGCTTGAGAAGACGACGAACACGACGTGATAACTTGTTACTTTGTTCATAGATATTTGTCGCGTTTTCTGTTGAGGTTGACGACGATGGAGCTGGTGATAGACTACCATTCTCATCAATTGGTAATGAAGTTGTCGATGACACATTTCCATTCTCGAGTAGATCACCGTTTGAAAGAGAATCATCGATTGTCTAAATAGTAGAAAATGAAAAATAAAGTTGCAGCAATGAGAAATGAAACCTGAATTGCTTGTGTTGTAGTTGTGACATCATCTGTTTGAGTTGAAATCGAAGAAAAAGTTTTGTTTTGTGTCGAAGAGGAAGTATGAGAATTGATCGATGCATTATTATTATTTGAATATTCTTCGTCTTCTAATTCTCCTTCGCATTCATCATCGTCCGTCGGTGTCATTTCTGAAACGGTTAATTTTCCTAAATTTAGTTGTCCGGGTTCGAATTTGATGTGCATATTGAGATTATCAGGCAATGGTTCGAGTTCAACCGATTGTAACTCATGAAATTTTTCTAATAATTGCTTTTTTACCAATAATAATTCGATATCTTTACCGTGAATAACTAATTCTGTCAACGAACAAGTATTCTTGATTTGCTCGTAAAATTCATCTAATTCCTCTCGACGTTTAATGAATTCGTCAGTTTCATCTCCATACAACTTTGTGATCTGTTCAACCAGTTCTTGTTCTTTGACACGTAATGATTTTTCAAAAGTCGCTGCTAACGCATGAATACTCGCTTCAATTTGAGCGATGTTAACATCACATTGTCGTATGACATTCATATAAGCTTCTAATTCTCCCATACGTGTTTTACAATTTTCAAGACAATCCATTATATAAGCTTTATGATTCATAGCAGCCGTCCGAAAGTCCGTTAATTGATGATCACGATGATCGACATATGTACAGGCAATACAAATGCAGACTTCACATTGTTCACAATAATAACGAACGAATTCGGTTGGATGATGCTGGAAGAAAATAACTTAGAAGTGGAACTGAGGATGAAAGATACATTACTTTGCAAAGAATGTCTTTTTCAATTTCTAATTCGTATATCGAATGGTCGCGTGTGACGGTGATGGTTTGATGTGCTTGAACGCAGTGACGACAGAGAAATTTTTGACATTCGAGACAGCGCGAGGTGGCTTCGCGTTCACGATCGTGAACAGCTTTGCAGATTTCGCAATTTGCTAAAACTCGAACAGCACTGTTCGGTCCAACGCTCTTCTGAGTAATCATTTCGGATAAACCGGCGACGAGAAAGTTATCGGGCAACTTGTGAACGCCACCTGTTGGAATTGACGTCTTCTTTCGACATATAGGACACGCGAATTCACGGTAATCTGTGTATTTGTACGATCTAAACGAGAAGATTTGATCGAAGAAACGCAAAAGAGCAAAACGAAGACACTTGAGGCATCTTTCCTTCGAAAGAGTGAAAAACTCGCCAACAGTATCGATACAGCTGTTATTAGAAACCTTTTGTCAATGACCTAAAGAGAATTTGCCCATAACGCATAAGTTGTATTTACTCTAATGAGTGTCTTTCATTTGGAGGAATCTTTTCTCTCTCGATTCTGTACGAAGAAAAGAACTAATGTGTATCGTATTGTACAACGCACAAGAAAACAAATGCAAAGGAAGATAACAATATGTTATAAAGTAATGAAGCATAGAGAATGAGATATGATGTGACGAAGAGTGTATCTACTTATTGACACATGCGCGCACATTGTCTTCTAAAGGACTGAGGAGGTGTTCGAAGAGCAATGACGACTATTTTTAGCAAAGAAATTGTTGAAGATGAATGAAATGTAGTTTACCTCTGAGCAGAAACATGATTTTCAATACATTCTTCGCAGAATGTGTGAAGACACGTTAAGCATTTCGGATCTTTGAATGGTTCCTGAAAAAGAGAACATCGAAATCTAATATTTTACTTCGTCTACAATGCATTCGACCGTACCAAACATATTTTACAAGTTAAATATTGATCATTAATTTTTTCGGCAAGTCGAAGGGCTTGTTGTGTCATAACTTGTACGGGTGTTGGTGTTCGTCGTATAGATGTGGTATTTACAGACAACTGTAGGTTGGGATTGTCGTCACTTTTTCTAGTCAAAGTACTAAATAGATCGCAAACACATGCTTATTCTAATAATCATCTGTATTTTTCGCTCGTAGGAAGAAAAGACATAGTCTTTATCCATTTCTTTTTCCGTGTTTCTCTCGTCTTCCATCATTTAATCATCTCATCGTTCTCCTTCTTCTTCTTCTTCGTTTCTCCTCATCACTGAGCTTGAGATCTATCATGTTTTCTTGCTTCTATAATGTCTATATTGATGCTGTTGCTCTTATTTATTTGACATATGATGAGATGACTGTACATTTCTGTTGTTATTGTAAATCGTTAATCATCATTGGGTGAGACCAACCTCCGATATCTGATTCTATCTGATCTACGTTCTTTGTATAATCGATATTTCTCCTTGAGAAGAATATGTACTTACTCCGTTTCTTCCGATTGTTTCTCAGCAATTGAATTCATTTCTAAATTCATTGAAATCTCATCGGAATGATCAGACTTACGAGGGAACATACCCAGGTGTCCAAGAGTTTTAGACCCCATCTTTTGGCGATAGATAGACCCCAATGAGGTATGAAAAACCCCAAAAGGATTCGTGCCCTCGCGCCTTTATTCCCGAGATATCGAATTTTCAAGATACATATGAAAAGAGGGAGTGAAATGGAAAACGATCATTTTTGGAGAACAATACAATACTGAGATGGAAGATTTCCTAAGTTTGGTGCACTGCTCGTACAATCTGCTATGAATTAAGAGTTATATCGAGGCTTATCAGTAACACTTTTGCTTGTAGCTGATCAGTCCATAGAGGACTCAAAGTTCTTCGTTTCATTTTCAATGCCAATATAGCTCAAAAAATTCCTCACAAAGAAAATCAGTGAAAGTGGTAATTGATAAAAAAGTGGTTGAAACATAGTGGTTTGTCACACCAGCTACAGCAGATGAAGGGACACGCATCACATGAGGNTGAATTAAGAGTTATATCGAGGCTTATCAGTAACACTTTTGCTTGTAGCTGATCAGTCCATAGAGGACTCAAAGTTCTTCGTTTCATTTTCAATGCCAATATAGCTCAAAAAATTCCTCACAAAGAAAATCAGTGAAAGTGGTAATTGATAAAAAAGTGGTTGAAACATAGTGGTTTGTCACACCAGCTACAGCAGATGAAGGGACACGCATCACATGAGGGCATCGAACACATTGTATCATCAATAGAAAAACACACTTCGCTCACAGTTTTGAAGGACCCAGGATGATTATCTGTGTACCCACTAGAATACCACGCGTATTGAATCATTCGACGAAAGACTTTGGAAGAGAGTTGATTGTGAGTGAGAGACATAAGACGAATGATATTATTACGTTCGCTCATGTTGATGTCAAGTCCATCAAGTAGCACACGATCATATAAACGACGAGGAATGACTTTCATTTGCCTGTTGAAAAAAACATCTAATGGCTGAATTTGATCCGTCGTTTTCTTCGGTATTTCAAGTCTTTCGCATCCAGGAATATTATCGTATAGTCCCTTCCCATATGTCTGTCCTCCCCAACAGTCCGAGATAAGTAGGAACTTCTTGCGTTCACCAAGTGATGGGAGGAGAACGTGATCGCGCCAATATTCGACTAGAGATGTCGTGAGCTTTCCAGAACTACTGCAAGTGATCACCACATTCGAAGCTTTCAAAAGATGAGAGCGGATGTTTTCACTCATATGTCCTTTGGGTTCTTTCAAGCAAAGATAAAGTGGTGAAAGTAGATGGCCATCGAGGGTGATTGATGGTTGCACTGTGTAGCTGTGGGTGGTGGCATTGGCAGAGCGAACAGAACCGATCGTAACTTTCTCTCCTTTGTGGCTCAACGTTCGAGTAGAGTGCAGCTCGAGTTGGATTCCACTTTGATCTGTGTTAATAATCGCATTCGCTTCATATTTGGATAAACGCTTGCGAACATCGGCTACGAACTGATCTGCGGAGGTTCTGACCATCTCCTGATTTTCTATATGGTGCTTTGTCACAATCTGTAAACAAAAAAAGCTTTAGTAAGTTTGTTCTCCCAATATTTTTGAAGAAACTAGAATTTATCGAAAATCGAGAAGTTTTGAAGTCTTAAAGACTTTTTTCATTTCGAACTAATTTTAGAATAGAAAGATTCTTTTCACAAATTTATAGAGTTCTATTATCAATTTGTTACCTTCGACACCTTGCGCGAAATGATATTGTGTTTGTATTTAAAATTGTACAGCCAGTGAGTCGAAGCCACGAAATTGTGTAAAGACTCATCCATAGCTTCTTTAAGAGCCCACCGACGAAGATCAATATCGTGGACAGGTAAGGCATTTTCCCGAGCCCGTTCGAACATGTCGAACACGTAATCATCAACTTTGTCGAGCTTCTGCTTCTTCGTTCCGTGTTGCTCAAGATAACGACGAAACCGTGAGAGATACTTTTGATGCGGAATACGTCGAAAGTGATGTTTCACTGTTTCCCATCGTCGCTTTCGTTTTCCAGTTTCCGGATTAATCTCATCATAAAAATTAACTGCCCTAGTCATGTAATCAAGTGAAAATTCTTTGCACAATGCTTTATCTTCATCTGGTTCCCCGTCAATCCAATCGGGATCAGATAATCTTTCAGTTTCATCTTCGTATTCCATGTCGTTGATCAATTCGCCGTCTATCGACTCATGATCGAGGGTTGCTTCAACTTCGAAAGTGTAGGAGTGGCTATTTGAGACCGATTCGAGCACACCACATAGCAGTTCAGCTACTTCACATTCACGATTTGTGATGGTGCTAGTAGTGGTGGACGTGTTCGAGAGACCAGATGACAATAACTTCGAGGCTCGACTAGTGAAAATTTCTATGACATTTGCTGGATTAATCATTTTGAAGTGGACGCGAGAATAACTGATATCGAGTACTTATTTATGCCTCACTTGCTTATCGTACGCAATCGAATGAGGAGGAAAAAACGGCTACGCAATACAAATTATACACGAAAAAGAATAGGAGGAGAATGAAAATAGAAGAATGTGAAAAAAAGAATGTGAGTGTGCAGCATTTATCATCAAGACATAGTGGCATGCCACTGAAAGAAACGAAAAATAACACAATTGATAATGTATTATCTTTCCTCTTGAAGCATTATTTGATGGTCTATATTGGCATTGAAAATGAAACGAAGAACTTTGAGTCCTCTATGGACTGATCAGCTACAAGCAAAAGTGTTACTGATAAGCCTCGATATAACTCTTAATTCAGAGCAGATTGTACGAGCAGTGCACAAAACTTAGGAAATCTTCCATCTCAGTATTGTATTGTTCTCCAAAAATGATCGTTTTCCATTTCACTCCCTCTTTTCATATGTATCTTGAAAATTCGATATCTCGGGAATAAAGGCGCGAGGGCACGAATCCTTTTGGGGTTTTTCATACCTCATTGGGGTCTATCTATCGCCAAAAGATGGGGTCTAAAACTCTTGGACACCTGGGTATGTTCCCTCGTTAGTTGGCTGATCAAATGATGACCATCGATCTCGTCTTCCTTTCGCATTTGCCATGAGAAAAAGTTTTTCCTCGTATTTTCTTTTCCACTTGATATATATATGATTATAAACGAGTAGATATCATATACGTAATATATACGACGTGTTTTCCTTAACCCTTTCTCCATCCAGATAGATACATCAATGTATCCACCAACGTGTAATTTAGATGAGAGAATTTGTCATCATATAACTCGCAGATTTATTTCGGGAAGTTCACACGACTTACTCTTCATTATCTGCATTTGTATTCATTGATGTGAAATCCGGAATAAAAATTATTTGAGAGAAGATATTCGCCGTTGAATAGTGATTATCATCTTGTTGTTGTTGTTGTTGTTGTTGAGTTGGATCGTTGTCAGAAGCTGTTGATGATAGACAACCGGTGAGTCGGCGCAGCATGACCATCGTTGAAATACATGATCGGAGGATATACTCAACTATTGTCATAGAGATAGAACAGCTAAAAATGTTATATGTCGTATTCATCAAATCGATCGAGAGATGTATTATCAGCGAGAATATTCCAAGGTTAGAAACAGAATGGTATCCATCGCGACTTCTGTATTCATTTATTTGTTCATCAGATATTTGCACATGTTCTTATCCTCATTCATCTGTAATACAATGACATTCTTATATAATCATCAGATTTCTTCTTGGTAAATGTTCATTTTTTCAGAACGACCTACGATCAAGAATAATTCTCAGAATAGTAAATATGTCAAGAATTTTCAATAAAAAAGAAACGAACTACAATCAATCAAATGCGCATATGGTACATAAGGACATGATTACTCTTTTTAACACTTCATATAAGAGATATTTTTCAAGTACTTGAATTTATCTGAAATTGACAAGCAAGACCTGGTGATTCAGACGATATTTCTGTCGATTCTCACATAGAATATTCATAGAATGAACCCAGGAAGTTTTGAATGATGGAATTTCCATGTTTGTTCATGAGTTTGGAAATGATTAACATTAAGATACTTCTGTGACCCAAATGTTCAGATGATTTGTTAAAGTAAATGCGTTTTCTATTCGAGGTCACGAGCGCGTCTCTATAGGCAAAGCATCATTTGAAAGGTTTTCTAATTTAGGAAACAGAAAATGAAATTGTATCTCGTTTGATTAACTTTTAGAGTTGGTGCTGAAATTAATCTCATCGAAAATATCGTTAGTTGAATGGTTATTTATGTTCCTTTGATGTTCTATTCAAATGTCATCCGATATTATCGTCAATAAACGACGTAATAGGATCATTTCCTTCTCTTTTGAAGATGAAATCATTGTTATAGTCTTTCGTTTTCTTGTAAATTCGATCGAATCTATCGTCGACACGCGAGGTAATTGTGAAAATGAGAATTTCTATTTCTCTTCTTAGGTAGTAAACAGAAAAGAAAGAAAAACTCGGCTGGAAAGACATTTGACAGAATGGCGAGTATATAGAGTGAAGAAAGACGCATTTTAACGACGATGACAAAGGATAAACGTATAAACAAAACATACATTTAGGAGAAGAAAAAAAACCGCTCGGTTCTCTTTTTTCTAGTTTAGTATTTCGGAAGAGTTACGTATCTCTTAGAAAAAAATCGTTTGTCTAGTTCAGAAGACAAATTTTGCCTAATGATTTTATTTGAAAACAGATCTCAATAATTCTTTCCTGTTTGCTTTTCTCATATAAATTATTCATCGATGTCAACAATTCTTCTTCGTTAATCGGGTATCCGAAGCCAAATTCGCATTTTTTTCCATTCTTGAACAGTTCCTTAGCGGTGCGTACACGCGTTATTTAATATTTGTTAATATGCAAATCTCCTGAGGGTGATTTCATGGTAGTTGACACCTTCATTTATTCTCTCGAGTATATCATTAATATTTCATCTTTGAAAATTCCGTTCCGTGGTTGAGGAAAATGAAGGAAAAAAGGAACTAGAGAGACTTTTTCATTATCTTCTATTGACATTCGATGTCAATCGACTAGATTTGAAAATATTCTATACGAAACAATTTCCTGTCATTTAAGAATCAAATAATGGATAAAAAAGAAAGGTAGAAGAGTTTGCATAACAATCGACGTCAAGTTTCTGTGCGTGTGAGCATGTGCGTTTTTTCATGAAACGTTGAACTCCTCCTTTTTCTAATTCTTAGTTGTGTGTGTGTGTGTAATCAACAGGAGATTCCAAACAGAAAGTTTATTATCGAAATTTTCTTGACGAAGTAAATCTTTGAATAGGAAAACGTTTTCTATTAAGTTGGATAAGATTTCTATTGATTAGAAGTCACGCATATGAGATCATCAAATATGGATGATGCATTTTTCTAATCAAAGAAGGAAAACAAAATGAAAATCATTCCTTTTTCTCTTCTCTCCCTCTTTTTTTGCTCTTGGTCGAAGTCTACATATGGGGTTTTATATATATTTAGCAAAAGCGTGTTTATTTTTGTGCTCATCGTACATAGAAAACAATCGACGACGTCATTAGTAATGGCATTGTCGATGAAAAGACGTAGTTAGTTAGATATTCGTTCATTTTCCTTCACATCAAACAAACATCTGCCTACTCAGTCTATTAGTATTGAATAAATCATAAGTATAAACTTTTTCTTTTTATTTTTAAACATTGATTTCGGTATAAATAGTTGAGTCGCTTTCATTGAATAAGAGAGTTCAATTATGCCGATCTAATTTTGTTTTATTAAATAAATATTCTCCCATTCTCTCGTCGTTTGTATAAAGAGATGAAATGAAAATCCCTGGAGATTTTTCCTTCGATCTTTCGCTTTGAAAATTTTCAATTAGATTGAAAAGCACGATGCATTCGATCAATGTTTTGCTTCACTCGAGGAAACGTACGCAGAGTTTTCTCTTTTTTTTTCACTCGTTAATATTCATGTCATCATTCTTACTACTTTTCTCCCATTAAACGTTGTGACATATGAAAGAAAATTCATTACATTTAAGATTCCTCTGTGAATACAATAGAAAAAGAAGATCGAAAGAAATGATGGAGAAAACAGGAAAAATATTCTTTTTTTTCTTCTGTTCTTTTGCATCAAAGCCATTGAAAAGGAATTCAATAAGAGATAATTAAGATACCGTTGATTTCGCATAAAAATCTCTCTTGAAATCCACCGATTTTAGTCTTACACAATCGCTTTTTTTTCCAAAGAAAATTCCACATGCGTTCGTCGTACAAATACGAACGGCAACGCGAGGTGATCTGTTTGTCCATCGAAGAATCAGACAGGTTTGAGTAACAAGAATAGAAGAGGAAAGAACATGATGTTTGTAATCAACTACTTGACGTAATTAGTTTTTTTGCTCGTATGATCAGGAAAACAATTAATGTGAAGTCGAAGAGAAAGGAAGATGATAAAGTTTTTCTGATTGGATCGTACCGAAGAAGAATGGAGAAGATCTGTTCATTTCGATTTTTTTTCTTCTCCTTTTAGCACAGGAAAATCTTTTAATTGAAGAAGTCTGGCATTCATTGTACTTATCACGGGTATTGTCGGTGGTCTTCTCATTGTTTTTTCGATTTTATTGTTATACAAATATTGTGTAAATCGAAAACATTTGAGGTAATTCGTTGTTGTTTCGTCAAAGAAAACTTTTACTCGGGAAATCTTTCAGAGAAACCGCACAAATGAAGCTTTTATATGAAACATTACATCCTGCTATGATTTTGGATTCTAATCGGATATGTCGACGTGGAATGGATTTTATACCTCCACTTGAACCAAGACGATCCAATCCACTTGATCGATATCAATTAACACAGTAATATAAAAGAGAGAAGTTTTTCTAATTCGAGAGGTTACATACTTGTCGATCTGGAAAATGATTTACAGTGGGCTAGCTATGCTGCTTTTGACAAATCACTGGAGTGCAGATGCATGAGGAAACAAAAAACAGACGATTTTTTTTTTCTCTATGAATTCTTTTCTGCGAGACAAATAGTTAATTTCCTGAGTATTCTGTAGAAATCAATGGCAAATTCCAAGTTCTAAGCCATCATCGTTGGATTATCATGAAAATCATGAACAAAATGGTAAATAAAAACATTTTATCAAAATATTTACGAACTCTTTTCTCTTTAGGTAATACGCAACATAATCCGTAAGCTAAAACGTTAAGTCAAACCACATAAAAACATGTGTTTCTATCTCAGAACGCTTTATGAGAATGTGTCAAATGATGAGAAACCCGCTGAAAATTACCTTCAAGTCGATCCTCGATGTTACGTTCGACAAAATTCTACCAGTTCGGTTATTTTGCAAAAACGATCCGAAACTCCGCGTCTCGAGAAAGGTCATTCGATCAATATTGATACTCGACCATCAGAAACATCTTCGTCCCTATCACCTTATCGTCAAAGTAGCTTCGATGTTACTCTAGCGTATCACACACCAACACAACAACCATCGACTCCTTCATCTATCATCTCAACACCACAAGAAATGTTTTTTACACCACGTGGCTCAAGTTTATCTGTCCATGGAAATTCGCCAACAAATACACCGCAGGGTTCTCAACATTTACTGCCACCAGTAGCAATAATCAGTAAAAAACCAACTCCAATAGGAAAGAAAGACTTAACTGCTCAAGTGAATTCTTCAGGCAAGAGTCCGAATAAGCAAAATTTTACTCAAACATCAACTTCGACACGGTCATCTGTTGTTCAACGTGAACACGAACATTGTCGTTCTCTGGAACATCCAACAGCAGCAAATTCTTCTTCAGTTGATAAACAATCTCGTAGTTTTGATGCTGCGAATCTTCTACGACCAGTCAGTCATCGTTCTGAAGCAGTCGTCAATCGTCGAACGAAATCCTATGAATGCGCCGAAGAACACCATTCATCATCGCCTGTCGCACCGCCACCGATCATTATCAAAATTCCAGACATGAGTCAACTTGTCCAAGCAGCTCAATTAGTACAGAAAAGCTTTTCTTTTGATTTTATGAACATCTACTTTTTCGCTTTTAGGAACATAAGAATCGAAAAGATTTCTGGCGTTTTCATCGTTCCCATGACATCGAAGATCAACGACACCAAGTTGAACAAACCTCACCAGATGATTTGTTTACCTCAACATCTATTGATTCGAGCGGTGGGATTCGTTCGCCAAAGAAAACAAAAAATGAAAATCCAAATGATGACAATCCCAACTACGAACATCGTCGTAAGAGTTCATCGAATCTTCTTTTACCACCTCCAGAAGTTCGCCGTCAAGCCTTACGACGAACGTTTGAAAAACGTCGGAATTGCATCAATCAATCTAATGCCAAACGAGAAGAACAATTAAATAATAAACCAACGTCAGACTTCTCTAAATTATTAACGAATTTAACCTGTAGAAGTGAAAATTCCAGCTTTGATCGAAGTCTGGAAACTGATTTCGATATGCAATCAGATACAAGTAGTCGAGGTCAGAATGATCATTTCACTTCCATTGAATCATCAGGAAATGAATACAATATATCCGAAATGAATTCTCAACATTTGAAAATTCAACCAACTCAACAAGACGACAGTGCTTATAAGTCCTTTGAAAGTCAAAATCAAACGTTAAGCTTAGATTGGATGTCGACAGATGGTGGTGAGAGTGTGATATTCATTCCTCAATCATCGATAAAGCAACGAAGTGTCGATATTAAAGACCTCGAAGAAGATTTGAATGAAAATCAACACAATTTATCACAAAATCAATATTTATCACCGAATAAATCAATTTCATTATCAGCATCATTTCATCGAACGGCGAGTAAAAAACGACGAGAATTTAGTAAAGATAAACGGCATGCATCATCCAATGTAATTTTGCCCTCGACGAAAACGCCCGATGAACATGAACTGAGCTTAAATCAAACGTTACGAGTTCGTTCCGCTGACCTTCGTCGATCAAAATCCAATGAAGCCGACGTTTTAGATTATTCAATTAATTCATTGGATACAGACGTTTCATCCCATTCTATCCCTATACGAACAAATATCACGCCGAATCCACGTCATTTGTTCCAAAAATCTCCATCTGTTAGCGTAAGTTCTCCTACAGAATCGTTTCGTTCGAAACGTGGTTCAATATCATTCGACTATCCAACAGTTCCAATAAACTCTCCCTCACCATCTTCGCCGGTCGTCCCGATTATTACAGCGACCAGTGGAACAAAGCCCCGTTTAAAATTTAGCTTAGTTCGCGACCCCACAACCTCCAGTTTAGGTTCACCTTCGTCAAACAACTCCATGTTACTGTTAAATGATAATACAATCGATGAGAAAACTGATCGGATTATCAACGAATTTCTTAAACAAGATAATCATCAACGTGCGCCCATTCGACAACAAACATTCGACGAAACCAATCATCAACGGACGAAACAACAAACTCGAACAACGTTTATCAAACAACGTCCACATAGTTTTATTCAATCGGATTTTCATTCTGAATATCCTTCAACACATTTAACTGATCAAGAGAAGTACAAATGTGAAGATCAATCGATCTCTTCTCAAACAAGTAATTTTCTTCGACGAGAAAATGGATTAGCTTTTGGTTCTCCATCAATTATCGTCACCGGTTATGATAGCGGTAGTTAAACGCGAGTTTTCTTCTTGTGAACTTTTTCTCTGAGGTATATTGTACATTTATTTCGTTTTGTTCTTCATCATGAATCTTCGTTATTCAAATAAAATTTCAAAGCGTACCAAATGATTTATTATATGAAAGTCTGAAAAGAGAAAATTAGCCTTTTCGTCCTGCGGTATATCGCTTTTGTATTCGCGCTTTGACAGCTTCGAGCATTTGTTGACTGTAGACTTCCTTTTGTGTAGCGGGAAGATGTTCCCATTCGTCGACTTGTAATGTTCGACCAATAACTTGTCGTTCGGCCATTTTCAAATCAAGTTTATGAACGCGAATATCATTTTTAGTCTGTTCATTCAAAACCTGACTGTTTCTTCCTTCACCATGTGCCACTAATGAGAAATTATGTTCATCTCAAAGAAATTTTCTTTCCCAGAGAGAAATACATACCTCGATTGCATGTCTGAGCGATTCGACGAAGTAAATCATGAACGGGACTGTTCAATGGTGCCCGGTGAGAAGTGTCTTTTAGTGCCGGTGGAGGTGTAACAGGCTAAAGGAAGAGATTTTTAGATGAAGCAATACGAAATGCATTACTTTCGGTCGAGTTTCGGTAACAACGTAACGTTCGACAGGAGTTTGTGCTCGAGGAGGTATTGTGGTAATGACGGGTTGAGCCGTTGTTATCATTACTGGATTTTGTCTCATACGTTCCATATCACGTTGCAGCTGCTCGATTTTTGATTGCAACAAGCGTTCGTTTTCTTCACGCTTAGCCATTTCCTATTTAAAATAAAGAATTCGCAAACGACTAGATGAACTTCTTCGTACTTCTCGTAATCGTTTTTCCAGTTGAAGCGTTCTACAATGAAAACAAAAATAAACAATCCAAAATTGGCAACCAATCTTTTACTGTTCATTTCTCTCTCGATCGTTGAATCGTTGTTCAGGTCGATTGGCCACTTGTGGAACATGATCACGATTGAAACCTGTCCATTGACGTCCTAGAAAACATACCAATCAATCTCAAAATTCCTCGCGTCATCTCCATTCTAACCTTCCGTTGGATCAATCACTGGTCCAAAATGTGATTTCGCAATGCGATTCTTAAAATCTGTCAAGAAAAATCTCACCACGACTGATTGTAATTGTCGTGTTATAATTATATTCGTTCGTCTTTGCAAAACTGCTTCCATATCCGATGGCTGAAACAAATCATCTTACAACAATACTTCAATCATATTCAAACTAAACAAACCGATCGACATTTCAATAGAAAGTCCCGCAGTGTCACTATCATTGCTGCTGCTATTGCAGGAATCAACTCATCATGAAATTTCGGCACGTCACTTGTGATTAAGTATTGATCCCATACATACATCAACGGATCCGCCGAAAGACACCCTGAGAATAGCAAACTCGTCAATGATTCTTCCGAATTGAACAAAACTTACCGACAAACATGTATTTAAACCAAGGATAACAACATTTTCGGATAAAAGATAGAACATATTGATCAACGGATGCGGATGTGTGTGCATCTTGAAGAATGCCAAAGAATTCATAATGTTGAAACTATACAAAGGATCGAACCTGATGAATTGACAGTACTTCGAATATGATTGTACAGTGGTCGATCGATCTCTTTCAAATAATACTCAACTTTAACAAACCAAGGATCAAGTTCTTGGGTTGAATTCTAATAGGAAAAAGTTCGTTTTTCGATTTACATAAATCAATTTGATTACATTCAAATAAACATCACGGAGTGTAGGTGGCATCGTATCCAGGAATGTTCGATACATTTCAATCAAAACTCCAAGAGATTTTTCATAAGGTTTCTCCGTTCTAATCAACGACATAAAAAAAACACATCACTCAAGTTGCGTTTTCTAAGAGAACTTTTTACCGGGATAAAGGTGGATTGTGCGAGAGAACGATCGGAACAGCATAATAGTACTCCGAATCGCTTAAATCTCGGTTATTGGAAAGCATCGAATGATGATACGACAGTATTGCCTTCATTGCACTCATGTTCCCTAAAGAAAAACGAAGAAATCTTCGTGAAATTCGGAGAGCTTGTACCTTTTGAATCGACCATATCATTCGCTGATGGTAATGTTGGAACAAGACTGTCACAATTACGTTGAATATCAGCATCTAATGGCGATAAAACACTTCGCGAATTGTTTGTTAAATCATTGGTGAATCTTTGTCGATCTGAAACGAACGAAATGCGAAAAACAGAAAACTTTCCAGGTATGGAATTTTACAAGTCGGATTGTTCAAATAAAGATGCCAGCCAACAAAACGTATCGGTTGAGGTAACGGTTGATTTAGAAATGCGTGTAGTTTATATTTTTGATCAGGCCATTTTCGTAGCAAACCAACAATTCCATCGCAAACTTTGTCCAAAATTAGGTCACTTTTCGTCTCCGTTGGATCGTCCTTTATTAACGAACGAGAAACATCGTTATTAACACCTTTGTCCAGACAGTCTGATACGCGCTTATTTAAATTATCGTACGGAGTTGCTAAATAACCAACAAATAGTCGATGTGAATTGGAGAAAGAAAAACTTACGTCCTCCATTTGTTGTTGCTCTTAAACTTCGTGCCGCGCGTTCGAGAACGAGACTTTTTTCTGCATCAGACAGATCTGTAAAGTATTGAACATGACTTTGTGCTAAGTGTTGATCAACTGCATCGTAGATATTATGTGTTAATGCGTCCCATTCCTATTGAAAGAGCAAAAGTTCATTTTATATATTCGAAAAACATCAAACGAACTTCACCTTTGTTTTCAAAACATTTTCACGGCTTTCAATAAGCCATGGCGGTAGATTCGACATCGCTTTTTCTCTCTGAATTGATTTGCAATAAATGTCACGTCATTTATTTCAATGTTCTCTACTTGCCGTTGCTTAGCTATTTGAATCAATATGAAAGAAAAAAGAAAAATTCATCGAGAGAAGGAGACATCTATGTCAATGTATGTTTAACGTGTTTTACGAGCATTTATTTTTTAGATTTGTAATCTTAAACGTGTAAGCTAAATCAATTCGACCGATTTGGATCAATGCAGAAATGATTTTCTCGAGAATTTCAGTCAGTTGAAAGGCATTTTGTCGTTTGAACCATTTAATTAACGCTTCACTTTCGATTGTACTCTTTGGTAAAGACTCGAGGAATAAATTCGTTCGCGATTGGCCGCGAAGAGATGTATTCGATTGGGTTCGTTGCTGAGAAGGTATTGATGTTGTTAGAAGGGAGTTGATTAACGATGGATGGATGTTCAATGCTTGAGCGAACTCCTGTTTACCTTCGGTTAGGGATTGAATGACTTCCTGAAGATAAAAAGAGGGTTTGAACGGAGAATCGAGGAGATTTGCTTTGATTTACGTGAAAAAATTGTGGAATTTCTATTGGAATTGTATTTAGTTGTGTTGATGGTGAACGGAAAGCGTGTTTGGGAAGACGAATTGAAATTTTACAGATCAGACTGGTTTCTTTCAGATCACGCAGTGTCAACCGTTCGAAAGTCACAGATCGATTATCACTTAGCGTCTCACGTCCAGTTGTCGATGGACGAGGCGATGCATTCTCTGGCAAATTTTCACTGATCTCAAAACCAGACGATGTTCGAGATGAAACAGCGGCAGCAGCAGCAGCCTGAAAAAATCACTTATTTTCGAAGATTTTTCTCTAAGAATTACTAATGTACTACTGCTTGATTTCAATGCCGTCGCATGTTCATTGATTTCGTAGATATCTAAGGTACCAATGAAGTCTTCGTCGGTCTTCTGACGATAAATATCAATTGGATAAATGTCGAATTCGAGAAGAATTGGATATTGAGCGTGTAGTCGAAGATTAAGTTCAACTGTGAAGACATAAAAGTGAAACGTCAAAGTTTAATGGGAAGTGTTCAACCTTTTTCGTGTAAATCAATATTTCCGGTTGGAAAAATCGTTACATAAGTTCCTTCCTGCAGACAAAATTGTACATATTTTGAAATGCTCTTCACTGATTCATTGAATGATAAAGTGTGCTGCGATTGATATTGATGAATTCTTGTCTGACTGACGTTTTCTTCGATGGATTGTTCATTAAATATCCATTCCGTATAGTTTCGTTGTCGAAGAAGATCTTCGGCGAGATGTTGTTTTTCAATCGGTATGATAACAAGTCCGTAGCGTGTTAAACTTGTTGGATCTCGTGCGAGAACACAAGAAAACAGTTTCATTGATGACATGGACCAAAGATTTTCTGCTAATTTGTCGAATTTTCCTTCGCTGGTCGATTCCGGCCAACAACGAATGAGAATCATCCGATCGAATAAAATTGCCTAAAAACGACGTTTATTCTCTTGGAAAAGAGTTGAAAAATTCCTACGGAATGGATCACGAACGTATCTTTGTCATCAGTTGTCGAAATTTTCACTAAATGGTTACAATTTTTCCATTTTCGGTTTTTATATCCGAGTAAAATTATAGGAGCATTTTGAATTTGAAAACTATCCAGCTTCCACTTGAATATCGTATGCGAGTTATTTTCCCGGTTGAAATTCAGTTTTTTCCGTGTTATCTCTTCAGACTGATCATTCTGAGTTCGTTCGAGAATGGAAGATAACGTTGGTAAATGTGAAATGACGTTCAATGGAGTCGAAAGGTTCGTTGGTGTTGGTGTTATGCTCAAAGTACTGCCGGTTTCATCGTATTTATCTTGCTCGAACTTTTGACGTTGGAAAAGGATCTTTCCTAAGAAAGTACAAAGGATAGAAAGTCTGTTTGCAGATTTTTGTATTACTTTGTCCTTTTCGACGTCGTTTGCGCAAATCTTCATTGGCCTGGTTAACCCGATTGAAATGTCGAGTCAACTGAAGAGTTATGGTGACAAATCCTTCAATTTTGTTTTCTTTAAACCATTGGATTTCGATCAGATCTGATGACGATAATAATTGATCCTCGTTTTTCAAACCTTTTTAAACTGAAAAGTCTCTTTGGAGGCGAAAGGCAGCATTCGTTTACTGTGAATACATTGGATAAGATCATGATTCAATGGGATGAAACGAACGCGAGGTGAACGAATGAAATAGTTTTTCGGTGTTACAATTCGAAATACAGATGAATGATCACAGGTATAATCGCAATTTGAACCTGAAAGAATTCCATCAACATTCAGAGTTTTCCGACCGACGATCACAGAGATCGAAAGAGTGAGACAGGTAAGACAGCAAAGCGGATCTGAGAGAGTTTCTTTTCTTGTTGAAATAGAAAACATGTATATGATCTTTCTCTTCGACAAATGCAAAATCACAATCGCTATTTTCAGTCGATGAGCGAAGGAATGAGGTTTGGAGTTCTTCTTACCATTCTGAGATTCTTTTAAGATTTCGAATGGATAATAGAAAATTGCTTCGACTGAGATGTCACTTAGGGAATGTGTCAGACGAAAGATTGCATAAGGAATTTCATTATACAGTTCGACTCTTGCGGGAATGTGAATCAATGGATCCATAGAACGTTCTGAAAAGTGAAGAAACCTTTCTTTTCGATTGAAAGTGCTTCGTCTTACTCAAGCGAATAAACATTTGTCGATGATTCGATGTTGAAGATAGTGAAAAACACGGAATGGCGATAGTTAATTGATCATAAGATGTAATAACTCGTTTAAAATGAATATCGAATATAAATGAGTACTTTTCAGATAAATTGTAACTGATTTGTGCCAAAGGATGTTTCCAATGATCAATACAAAATATCTCCACTTCGTTTTCTTTGATCTGTTTGTCAATACAACGAATAAAAACCTTCTCTTTGGTCGTTTCATATTGATAAACATCGTCAACACTTTCAAAGAACTTCTTCGGAAGAAGAGTAAATTGCTCAATTTCATGAAAACGTTCATTTTTCGAAAGGACAGATTTGACTAGAAGATCATTCAATGCTGATAACCGAATCTGTAACTTTTTCGTTGCTCTGTAAATCTTCATTATCGATCGAGCGTAATTCACCCGAATTTCATAGTCATTCGCAAGGTTTTCATTCGATTTTTGATTGAGTAATCTTTTCGCTACGATCGATGAAACGAACATCGATTCCGGAGCATACGAAGTCAACATTTCGAACTGCGATTCGGTTAAATTCTCGGTATTTTGTTGAATATTCAATGTCGAGACGATCTCCGATCGACATTCCGAGCAGAAGAAGCTCAATTTGTCTCTGAGATTTTTCACATCAATTAGTTGACTAAAGCGAAATGAGAAAATACCCCTTTTTACCTCATTGAATATCTACTTTTGGAATAGAGTGGTGATCTTTTGAGTGTTTTCAAATTCTTTCTGTAAATATCGAAATTTCTCGTCGAAATTCATTTGTTTTGTTTTCGTTAAGAACTGATCTTCCTGATCGGATGAAATCTCTTGAAAATCATCGAACTGTTCGTTTAGTTTGGAGCTTTTCACTGCGGTGAGATCGGCGGACTGGTTTTCAGCTGAAATTGAATTATCGATCGGAATATCCGAATAAAATCTTGAATCTTCGATTTCAGGAAGATCGTTCAACGGTCGATTGATGGTTTGTGCATGGTTCGGTGAATCAAATGGATGTGCGAGTTCGTCATTAACGACGATATTTGGTTCAGGAAAGTCTCGATACTCTCCTGGTTCGGGATTCATCAAAACAGATATTGACTTTCTCTCTCTCGCTGTAAAAGAATAAACAAAAACGCGCGTCTTTTGAGCGAAGAGAATTAATATCCGGTTTAGTTTCCGTTTGATAATAGAATTTAATTACTAATGAGAATATTCTTCATTCTGTGAAATGTGATCTCGTTTATTCCTTTTTCAAACAGGGAAAATGATATTTTATAGAAATCAATAGAAAATCATGTGAATGAAAATCATTTATGCTTTTGATGAAGGTTGATTTTGTGGAAGACCGTAACCATCATAACGACGTTTCTTTCGAATACAAAAAAGTGTTAGTAAAATGATGGTTAAACTGATCATTGCGGTTATCATTACGATTGCAAAGACTTTCAGCATCAATCGTTCTCGATCTTTATGAAATAAAAAGATCAAAGTACATGTTACAATTCGAACAGAAGATATTTACTTGTTCTTCTGAGATATGCGTCGATCTCTTTCGGATCTCTTGTTACTGATTGTAGAGCGGATATTAGTCCTGCGAAATCTACCGTTGACGATGTTACATAAACTTCTGTTATTTCACGTTCAGTTGTAGTGCTTTTTGTTGTTGTTGTTGTTGTTGTTGTTGTACTAGTTGAAACAGCAGTCTGTAGAAAGTCTTCACCGTCCTCATTCGATTCATCACTGTAGATATCATGATCGTGATTATAACCCGGATCATCGTGATACAACGGTTTCCGTGTTTTGGATTGGTCAGTTGTACGTGTCGTCTCATCAATATAATTTTCCGCATACTCCAAATCCGCGTTGATTGTGACGAAAAGACCTAGAATTATCTTTTTGGAGATCTCATGAGAAAAGATTCTTCACTCACTTAGCACAAAACATATGAATAGACTCGTTGACCATGCGAGATGCATCAATTTCTTGTTTTTCTTTTACAAACAACGGCTAAAGAAAAAAAAGTTCGGAGATTATAAATCAACTGATAAGAGATTTCCTCTTCTCACCTTACAAGGTCAAATCTAAACAATGGAAATTCAACAAAACATGCTTGAAAGACAATCGAATTTCCATCGGCATCACGCATCGATATAAATAACTTCGATGACACTTTTTTTCCTCCATAGAAAATCTGAAGATAATGGCACGATCAAATGTCAAATGAAGAAAATGGAATTGATATGAGTCAAAAGAGAACGACAACGACTACTTCGCCATCTCATCGTTGATTTTTCACTTCAGACATGATTTCCTCCTGAGCTTACTACGAAGATCTTCTTTAACAAGAACATCGAAGAAATGTTTACAGCGGTAAGGAGAAAGAAAAAACAAGTTGTAATTGAAATATAAAGCGTTCATTAGTTATTTGTTACTTTCCTCATGAAATACGAGAATCTACTTGAAAGACAAGATCACGTTTTTATATTTTATTCAACATTTTCTTTTTCCTTAGGCGGCCCGTCGTGGCACAATGCCACATTCACAACATTTGAGAACAATGTCAGCACATCAAAGCAAAAATTCGATCACATTCGAAAGTATCGTTTGTTCGCAAATCGAATTACAACGACGAGCAACATCGTTCTCACATCGACGAAATACACTATGTCGACCATCGTCTCTATATCCATTATCAAATCGAACGTCATTATTAGCACCGAATTCATATTATTCATCGTATTCGAGTACGCGAACGATATCATCGATGCCGTCGGACATGACTTTACAATTTTCGAATGCAAGTAAATATAGTCGGACATCGTCGACAAGAGTGGAGAGTGTTGCAGATAGACAATCGCTGTTTTCCATGTTTTATTGGGATTTGAATAGGAGATCATCGTCAAGTAAAAAGGTAAAACAAACGAATTGGAATCAAGATTGAAAGTTTTCTTTGTTAAAGACTGAAAGACGATGGAGTTTGGATTATCAGAAAGAAACTCCGCTTTATTGGAGTTTACGTTCACGTTTAATGGAAGAATATGCGGAATCAGAATCTCTACTTGAATTTGTCAAGAAAACTGTTTTAGTATTGATGAAAACAAGTGAGAATTTCTTTGAAAAATTCTTTCAACATTCGATAAATCTTCTTTCAGAAGAAGCAACAATTTTTCTTTGTCTTTTTCTTATTCTCCCAATAATTATGCTCGGAACCGGTAGAATTCTTGCATTTTTCTTTCGAAATCGATTGTTTGTCTTGTAGGTGTCAGTCATCTAAGCGATTGTCCACGTCAAAGTAAATTACCCATCTATCTCTTCGTTGCCGGAGCTGTTTGGATCACGAAACTTCTTCAGAATATCTGGCATAAGTACCGATTACAACAGAAAAGTTTAACCGAAGAAGAAGAAGAATCCTCATCTGATCCGAATGACGGACAAGTTTTTATCGATGTTTTGATGACATCTTTTCTGATCATTTGGTTCTTTTGTGGACAATATTGGCTCATCACACTTGGATATCCTCCACATTTCGAACAAGCTTTACATAATCCAGATATTTGGTGTCATAAAACAGTTGTTTATTGTTCATTTGCATCGATTGTGATCACCTATTTTCTAGTCATTGTTTTTCTAACTATTGTTTTATTTCTCGTATGTTTTACTCGATATACGATCACTAAACGAGCATCGAATCAATAAATTGCGCGCGAATGAAATGTACAAGCAAAGCATCGTGTTTCAAAGTCTTTCGAATATCTTACGGCACATTTCGGGAATTTGATTTCGTTTATTTTATGTATCAGAACAAACATGGCGGTTGACTCATCGGTAAAATCCATATTTCTCACCACGGTCGTATTTAATGAACTTCTTATCATAGATTTTAACGTAAGAATGAGCTATTTGAGTAATAAAAGTCGAGATTTGACCTTGTAATATTCTGTCATGTAAATATCGTTATTTTCATATATGTGAAGACGAAATAATCAAAGTAGAACATCGATTTTCATGATTTTTATGTGCACTTCCTTTTTCGGTACGAAAAACATCGAATGAGTCGAATAATTGATATTTATCGCGGTCCATTGCGAACAACAACTATTTTACGTAAAATACATACTCACACACTGAAGATAGTACAATTGGAATAAACCTGCTTTGTCTTTTCACCCACCTTTCTCTTTCCTATAATTTTACGTCATTGCATTACGCAAAAAAAAGAGAAGAAACGTAATAGACAGCTATTTATGGGTTATTCCCGACATAATATACTTACTTCTCATTGTTCCGTCAAATTTATTTCATTTCGAAACAGATCTTTTCTTATAATTGATTTCCAATGAACATCAATCCAATTACAAATGACACTGGTAAGTGAATCTTTTATCTAATAAGGAAAAAGGCGATATATATTTTTCATATTGAAGAGTATCAGAAATGCATCGCCAGTGCTCGTCGAATTCGATCGATAGATAAAAGTTTTTTTTGTCCAAATTTTTTTTACGTATTTCATGCAGAATTAGAAATTAATCTGAACCAGTATTTCTCTCAATCATCGCGTGAACAATGGTCACTTGGTTTCACTGATTATGATTTACTTCCGCCAATGTTTTTTCGTGACGTAGATCTCAGCACAAACGGTCCGTTTAAATTATTTTGGTTTCCACATGATATACTGAAAATCGTGCACAATGCCAAGATCAAATATTGTTGTCGGAATTGTTCTCGCGAATGGACAACGGCACGTGGACGAGCAGTTTTTCACGCGGAGAGACCACAAAGGAACAAGGTGAATGTCTTATTCACGTATTTATTTACACAAAAATGTCGAGAATGTCTTCAAGAAATTCAGCCATGTTGGTATCTTGATGAAACAACACGTGTCATGCGAAATATCTGTCGAATATTGAAAGACAATTTCTATTCCAATGGACAGTTTTCATCGCCAGATTCTTCTTCGGACGAAGACGTAGAATCAATGTTAAACGAACAACGTGCAAGTCATATGACGAATTTTCATCAGAAAAATTTATGTTTAGCATGTCGAGCTGGATCATGTTTTGGATCGAATTGGGAACATAAGCGCAGAGGATAGTTTTCAGTCAAATAATTGTTTCTTTTTGTTGCCATTTAGACAAATTTTGTTGTGAATAAACGAATATTTTCTCGTGTTGGCTTTTTCCGCAATGACTCATCAGACGAATCATCATCTGTTATGCTGCGACGTGGCCATGAAGCAACAAGACGCTCGTGCTTTCTGCGAAAGAACAGAAGAAAAAAAACATAATTCAACCGCAAGCTCTCGGCACTATTTCGTAATTTTATCAAAATTTTCTATCACTGACGAAAGTACACGACTCAACCGAATTGAGACATGAAGAAAAAAAACCAAAGAGCAATACACAGCGCGTTATTGCATCATTCTGGAAACATCCAAATGACTCACTCAATGATACAAAAGATTTTTCCCAGTGCAGAACACGAAAGAAAACAAAACATTATGATTTACTATACGTCTTGCTCTTTCTCTTCTTCCTCGAGATATAAATACGATGTTAAACACAGACATTTATTTCATAATCTGACGAACACTAAAGTAGGAGAAAGTTATGCGACTAGTCGATGTTATTACACCATTCGTCCACGTCATTGAGAAAATTACAACACCAAAACGAAATTAATGACTCCTTTATAAGAAGAATATCATTTAATCAGATAATTAACCTCCTCTCAAGATGAAAATATTCATTGTAAACATTGTCTGAAAAGTCCGCTGTTGGTTTTGTGCAGTAACATTTCTATTTAAAAGAAACAAATCGTTCACGCTGCGGATTCACGTGAATATCTCGCTCTGTACTTGGTTTTTTCCTTCTGTTTCTTCTCTTTTTTCCTCTTCTTATTGTAATTTCTCCACGTAGCTATAATACCCAGCAGAAGGAATTACTCATCATTCTTTTTCTCCATATAAAAGCGAACGCATCCTAATTGTACTGCTCATTTTTAGATTTCAACTAAACACACATACACACCCTCATTGGCGCATTATTGCCATCTGAAATCAATATGACTGGCTCTATATCACGACTAAGTCGTCAACATAGCGAAACGGCAACGAATTCAAATATGGAAAAAGTCCAGAAACATGAAAAACCTCGTCGAAGTTCGTCAGCGGAAGATCAACGAGGCCCATTGGAAGTTATACTGGACTTTCATGAGCAAAAGGAAGTTTTCTTCGCTGAACGTGAACGTCGAACAACTGATTACGATTCTGGCACCGAAGAAATTGAACAACAGTTGGAACAAAAGTGCTTCTCAGCAATAAACACTGATGAAGATGAACCATCCGGATGCGTAGCCACCTGCAATGCGGACGAAGGATATTCAGAAAATGAAAGCGACGAAAAATCAAAACTTCTGGACATAAAAAATGATCGTAAGTTGAGCAATACTTCTTTTTTGCTGACTCATGATGACATCAGCAAAACGAACAATAGCATTTCACTACAACACACTTTCTTTTTTTCTTTTCTAGTTAATCTGGTTAAAACAATTCCTGACGAAATCAAAAAAGATTTCTGTCAAGATACAACTGAAGCATTTCATGCCGAGTTCGCTCGTCGTATTTCAATCCCATTGTCTCTCGACAAAAAAGTTCGATATTATCTCTTCGCCAAAAGTGAACTTCCTGGCGATTTCTTCTCGAATCGTCAAGGTCGAACTTACGGCAAACTTGACAATGCAAAGGCACAATTCAAATGTACAGAACGTCGATGTCAACACGCTTGGACATCAATGCGTGCAAGAATCTTATTTACAATCTACGCGTCGAATCCCGGTTTTGTTGTCTTGGAAATCTTAGGACAAGATTGCGAACAATGTGGAACATACGTCGAAGCTGTTTGGTATGTCGGTAAGTGTTCTCGTTTTAATGAATTATTTGGGAAAATAATCACTTTTGCTTTCTAGACGAGGTCTGCCGAGTGATGAAAAACTTAGCCCAATGTATTTTTGAACTGTTCTTCCCTGATATGCTCTATCAGATCGAATCCGAGCCTAAAAAAGCAGTGCAAATCGACGCGAAGCAAGCTTATCTACGTCGTCATGACCCGATGCAACGAAAAGGAAAAATGATGAAACCGCACCAGCGTCGATGGTGTGAAGCTTGCCGACGTGGTATATGCTACATCTAACGAACTAAACTCAAACAGATAGTTAGACATTTATAAATTTAAAAAAAAAATCAACCTGTTCTCGCTCTTTGTTTTCTATATATGTATATATCTATTTTAATTCTTCTTTTTTCTTTATTACGCATTATGTAGACACATTTTTTTAGTTGAAAAAAAAAATTTGCGTATAAAATATATCTAAATAGCTTCTGATTTATTTTTCGTTGAAAGACAAAAAACTGAAGGAATTGAGTTTCACGGTTTAGGAATTTCTAATGAAGTGCTCATGAGCAATGAAAGAATGATCATAATGATCGGTGATACTAACGAAAAAAACGCGAGTAGCGCAACAACAATACCAGCAGCTGGCAATGGAAGTCCGAGAACGTAGTCGTTCGTTGATTTCGGATTGAGTTTGACTATTCTGTATGCACCAGCAAATCTAAAAACGAGAGACAACTTGACTTTTATCTGAAAAAACTCATTTTTGTCATTACGGAAAGCTGATAAAAGCGACAATCAGTAGAAACGACCAGTTCTTTAACGAATGAACGAGAATGACCGGTGCAACTGCGAATGAAGTCATGTCAGCAAAAGATTCGAATTGATTTGTCGTTTCCGGTTTCGGATGTTGTTGTCGATATGATTTTCCGTTGAGATAAGAACAAACACCAGCAAGAAGAATAAATAGTGAAGAAAATCGATAAAAACCACTGATTGACATCAATAAAGACACCAAACCGCATATCAAATTCGCGAATATCAGCCGATGTGGAATATTCCCGAAGAATTTTCGTTGATATTCATTGGCAATTTTCACGTAGTTGTCCATTATGACTGGTTTTATGTTATTTTTGTTATCGAATGTAATCCGTTGTTCACACTCGAACGTCTATTGGTCGGACGTTTTCACTGATAAGTTCCGAATATTTTTGAACAAAATTCGAAAAAATCGATCGGGAAGTTATTCATTGTTCGAATTCGGTTGTAATTTTTCGAAAAATCTTTCTACTGACATCTATAGCAGCGAGAGAAGTGTGATGACTCATGAAACCTATCAGTTAGGGTCTTTTTTTTTCTTCTTGTTCTTTTTTTTTCATTCACCGTAGTCAACGGAAATGAGCAATAAAAAATTGATCAAGTCAACTTCATCCGTTCGATCCAGAAAATTTCCTCCGCCTTTAAATTTACCTTCGATTCCCAATGAACACAATACATCCGAACAAAACTCTTCAATCAACGATTACTCTTGCTCATCTTTCCCGTGTTCGCACCAGTCGATATCATATGTAATTCGCTTTCTCCAGGCCTTTTCTCCTGAGTATTGCAATGTGTTGTAGACTCTTCCAACGTGCCAACGCCCTCAAATTTTTCAACGCTTACAGGACTCTTCTTCATCATTATTAGTGACGCCTTCACGGAGGTCACAAAGTTTGAAGATCTCGAATCAATTGAAGTAAATTTCGCAAGAAAATACAAATGCTTTTTTTCTGATTGAGTTTCGTAATTTTAGACAACGGCAAACAGGAAATGTACCTGATCAACAATGGATTGATTGTATTTGTTTAATTATCTCCAAATCATTGAAAAATGAAATTGAAGCATTACTTGATAAATACAAAACGGTAAATATTGAATTGGAAATAAAAAAAAAACAATGACAACTCAATGTTGTTTAGAACTATTTCGATCGAATCAATGCTTCAGACACATCCGATGAGATTATTCGAACGAGTTTATGTGAAATGGTTGCTCAGGTAATCAAGCTTTTGTTATAATTAGAAAATGATTAATACTGATGATGCGATCGAGGTTTTAGTAAAGGACGTCCTTTTTTCGATTCATGTTGTTAGTTACTGAGTAGAACAGGAAAAAAAAAGAACAGAAAAGAACAAAATGTGTGGACACCCGCGCCGGGACTCGAACCCGGACTCTTCGGATGGCTCTGTTCAAAATAAACGTAGGAGTCCGATGCCTTAATCCATTAGGCCACGCGGGCTTGTCGTTGTTGAGTCAACTTGTATATATTTTGTTTTTAGACTCTTGCAACATATTCAACCAGTTCATCGACAATGGCGAATTATAATGCAACACGCACTTCCTCTTCAAATAAACCAATCAGCAGTGTTTCCAAGCAAGTTTTAATGAGAAAAAAATGTTCCAAGGTCAGAGAAATTCTTTTCTTTTTTCTCTCCTAGGAGAAAACATGATGATATCGATGGTACTCGTTGTGAATTTTGTTCAATATCAGTCAATGATCAAACGAAATTTGTGATTAGTTATATCATTCCCGGTAAATGTGCTAATATTGCCAATAGTGATCAAGAAATATCAAAACAATTTCAAACGAAATTTTCTCATTTATTCACCGTAAGAAAAGTCAAGTTCTCAACAATAACAACAACAAAAGTTCGTTTGATTTTCATCATTTAGTACATTCCTGATGAATATATTCAATCGTATCTCATTGATAATACTCATGTAAAGCCGCAAAAATCGAAAATTTGTTTAATGTTGTATGATGATATTGTCACATTTATGAACGAAAGTGACCTCCAATTGAGGTGAATTTTTTTCCTTTCGATTGGAAATCCAATTTTAGTTTTGTTCTATGTTTAGCGGAATATCACTCGATCAAGCCTTCACATTACCCAATTCGATACTTCAACATATTCATTCTTATGTTCATTAAAATACATCTTTTTATTGGAAATTTTTATATGAAATTTCGTATAATAATTTTTTTAAATATATTTTAGATAGAGAATGACTTGGTTGAATGATTGGCTTATGGAACATGTCGATTTCTATCGATACGCGTTGAAACAAGCTGACTATCGGACGAAAGATTGGTTTTTATTATGGGCTGATCCAATTCCAACACTTTTCCTGACGTTTATTTATCTCCTGATTGTCTATTTCGGTCCAAAATATATGAAAAATCGGGCAGAAGTTCGTGTTCCGGCTATGATACTCTTTCTCTACAATATGGCTCTCGTTGTTTTGTCAGGATATATGGTGACCGAGGTAAAGAAGATTACGTATGAAATAGATTTTGTTGTTGTTGTTGTTGTTTTTTCCATTAGATTTTTTTGGGTGTTTATCGTAGTCGATATAATGTAATTTGTCAGAGAATGATTGTGACGAATGATAAAAATGAAATGCGAGTAGCGAATGCTCTATGGTATTATTATTTTTCGAAATTAATCGAGTTTTTGGATACGATATTCATGATTATTCGAAAGCGCTTCAACCAAATTACATTTCTACATGTTTTCCATCATTCAACTATGTTTTTTCTCTGGTGGATTGTTTTAACATGGGTACCGGTAAGATCTTCCATTCCGATTGTTCTTAATAATAATACCAAATGCTTTTCTTAGGGTGGACAAGCGTGGATGGGACCGTTTTTAAATTCAATCGTTCATGTTTTTATGTATTCGTATTACGGTTTGTCAGTTTTTCCATCATTACGCGATAAACTTTGGTGGAAACGATACATAACAATGTTGCAACTTGTAAGATAAAAACAACGATTTTCTTTGAAACTATTTGCGTATTTAGACACAATTTGTCATTGTTTTAACTCATACATTTGGAGGAATTATTTATGGATGCGATTATCCATTGTGGTAGAGAGAGAAAGAGAGTTTTCAATTGAATTCGGAGGTTTGAATGTTTATTTTAGGGGTCAATTGATGCTCGGTGGTTACATGGTTATAATGTTATTGTTGTTCCGGAATTTTTATGTTCAGGAATATAAAACAAGAGATAAACGGGTTAAACAACGTAAAGACAAATGATAATCATTGTGATAATTTTAGGCAGTTTTCATTCAAAAGGAATCTCTTAACAATGTGAAAGAATGACTTTTTTATCTCATTTTTTTACCAAAATGAATCAATTTTCTGAAAATAAAGATCACCTGTGATAATAAACTTACATTTCATTCAAGCAAAAGTAGAACACTTCAGATTGTATGTCATTTCAATTGCCACTCATTCAATCTCTTTAGTTAAGTCAATATGTGCAACTCTGAGATAACTATCAGTTGTTGCGGCAAACATATTGAATTTTTTTTTTCTACAGTGTTAACAATCACTCAGAAGCTACTGTAATTTGATCTCACCATAACTATTTTCAAAAACTACGAGTCAATTCTGCGGGTAGTTTTTATACATTGTACTACGATCGTTTCTAACAGTGACTATGTGTTTCGTAATTTGATAATCTCAGGAATCTGATTGAAGGAATTTGGTAACGAGGCTCATTCACAAAAATTGTTTCCATGAAACATTCGAATACTTTGGAATCGGTTATATTCAGTCCTAAAACCATCTCAAACGAGTAGAAAACTATATGTATGATGATCGATTGTACGCGCAGACAGTGAAATCTGACAAGAAGAGAGAAGTGACGAAAATAAGATACAATGAAGAGAATACGAAAACAACAAAACTACAATTAGTGTTCGCCATCAAACAAGTGATCATAGAATAACAAAGACTATAATTGTCGTTGTTTATGAATGTTTACATACATTTAAATCAACTATTGTTCCGGAAAGTGTAACTATATGATCAAATGATCTTATCAAAGAGTGTACGTTCTTGTTTCATCTTCTTCTCGTGAACTTTATTTCGAATATATGGTACAATGGCTGTTACCAAATCTCACGACAAACTTTATTTTTATATGATATAAACATGGATAGTTTCATCAGTAAAACTATACTCGTATAAGATCGGTCATTTACGATTCTTTTTGTAAGGAAAAATAAACCAATATAATATGTACATCGCAATGTATTTTGTTTAATAAGCGATATATCCAATCGAGGTAAAATATTGCGTGTCTTTTATATCGTATGACGATTACGAAAACTAAAAACAGTGAAGTTATACGCCATAAGGAAAAAACGCGTTCTTCACCTATTTTTACTTTCTCTTTTCCTCTCACTCACGGTGAATGTGCAGTTACCTCATTTATCGGTATTTTTTCTTCATTTTCGTTAAAGATTTTTGCTACGTCATACCCCTTGAAAAATGCTTCTCAAATGTCATCTAATCGATTGACATGGAAAAATGTTTCGATTTGTTATTTGATATTGTTCATATTGTAAAGTAAAATCAAGAATTTGAAGAAAATTTTAATTTATTTAGATCAAATCGCTCCTATGAAATGAGATTTCTCCTTGGTAATGATTCATTAACAATAAAAACGGCGCGACACACGAATGTGTATTCATCAACTACGATGAACAGTATATTTACGTCGTTGATTTCTGCGTGAATTCGAAATATTTTTCAGATGATGAAACCAATTGAAATAATCGAATTATAAGCAATTAAATCATATACGACTCGTCAGGTACCTTCGCCCAGTTTCATTTCGATCGAAAGGGAACATCACCAACTAACACGGCCTAACTCAATCCATGTCTTTTGTTATTATCAAACATTGTTTTTCTCTCTCAAACAATTGCGATTGTGACTTTCTTCGACAACTTCCTTTGAATAGACACATCTAATTGATCGTTGTTTTTTTTTCTACGAAAAACAAAGCGAATACATAACTTCGTCTTTTGTCTTCAATCATTCAAATATTGAGTAGCCTTGTCATCCATTGAATTTGAATTAACAGAACGACATATAACGTTTGTTTAAATTAACCTTAAACATATCATACTTATTTATTCATATACGTTTACGGTTTTGTTTCGTTCGGTCCCTAATTCTAACGTTGACTGAAGCAAATCATATGTAAATTATTGTATCGATCACATGTATCTCATTTATCTACAGACATTCGTGTTAACATATTCATGAATCAAACCATCATTCACGTATTTTCTCTCTAAATTTCGTATAATGTACTTATCGTATAAATATGTTTCTTTATATCGAGATAAGTTAGACGGATGTTTGTCTATTTTCTTTGAGAAGTATTTTTACGTTAGGGAACTACAGACAGTTAATAAGAGTCTAAATATTTGCGTTCGTCTTCTTTTTTTAACCACATGGAGAGAAAAGGTGATTAATCAATTAACCGAGGCTGTTTGATAAAAATTTTTCTTTTTTCGAATCAATCGATAACGGTGTACTTCTTTTTCCGAACTACAAGAAAAATTATTCTTATTTATGTTATTTGATAGCTTCTCAGTCGACTTTTTTCATGATGTCATCTTCGAAAAACATTCTGGACATGTTTTTTGAAGTTGCACATGCTTCACCAAATCAAATTGCGATCGAATTGAGTGAACAAACATGGACATACGATGAATTGTTAACGAACGTTATTCGTCTTGCTCAATATCTTCGAATAAAGAAAGGCGAAATCGTTTATCAATATGTTGATCGAAGTTTAGAAATGGTTTGCGGATTGTTAGCGATTATGTACTCTGGCGGGGCTTATTGTCCGTTAAATCCAACAGATTCGTCTGCACATATTCGTACATTGACGGAATCGATTTCGAGTCGATATGTGCTCGTTCATGAGAATACTTATCGGCGATTTTCGACGATGATACAGAGAAATATTTTCATGATTAATATCGAACGTATTCTATTAACCGAAAATAGCAAGTTAAACATGATGAAACGTAAGTTGCTTGATAAGAAATCTTCTTCAGCATGATTTTGTTCGTTTTCTTTCAGCGGAGAGTATTAAAAATGACAATCCAAGTTTCGTAGTGTTTTCATCCGATGTAAACAAGAGATCAATAGGAATTATTCATACACACGCATCTCTTGTTGCAAATCTACAGCATATCATTCAATGGGAGTCGCGATTCGGTGATAATGTTTTTCAAGTAGTAGAGTCTTCATGGATTATTCATTTATTTGAAATTTTAATTCCATTAATTGTCATTCGTTCGGGCACACTGGTACTTTTACCGCCCGAAGACAGTTTTAATCTCGCTCGTTTTTGCAAAACCATTCAAAACAAGCAGATTACTGTTCTTTTCATTGACCCGTTCTCAATTGAACCATTACTAGAATATCTCGAATCTCATGATCAACCCGAACGTGGTTTACTGAGAAACGTTCGTATTTTGTGGACATTAGACGGATCTGTTAAAGCACAATATCAATCGCAAATCTCATCGTTTGCTCCACAGGCTCGTCTGTATTCAATGTACAAAACCATAGCACGTGAAAGAGAAAACGAATTACCGCAGAATCTACCGCGAATGATTCGGTACAGTTCGTCCCCTTGGATTGCAGACCGACCCGATGAATTTCAGCGTCTTAGTACGTATTAAGATAATCGATTAATTTCTTCTGACAGTTTTCTTCGATTTGTGTAGACGATCATCGATGCTCGTTACCTTTACCTTATACAAATGACACCTATTGTTTAAAAATGGGAAGACCTTGGTCGAAAACAAAAAACCACCTCGTTCCAATGAAAGAGAGAAAACATCCGAAAACGTCAGTTAGTTTTTCTGACGAAGCACCCGGTGTAAGAGAATCTGATTACTTTCTCAATACTGATCGAATCTCGGCTGTTTCAATCGATTCCGACACTTTACCTTTTCCCGGTTTACGTAAAACAGCCTTTTGTTGTTTCAATCAAACAACATTTCCACGGTATCAATGTTTGAAACTTGTTTCATCACCGTGGTTCGAACGGTTTACTTTATTTGTTATTCTATTGAATTGTATCACACTTGGCATGTACCAACCATGTCCATCAAACGCTGGACTTGATTCATCGAATACATGTTCTGCAAATCTTTGTTTTTATCTTCGTATTATGGATCAATGTATCTTCGCATATTTTACATTTGAAATGTTTATTCGAATAGTCGCGATGGGTTTTATCGGCAAAGATTCCTATCTAGCAGAGTCATGGAATCGTTTAGATTGTTTTATTGTTATAACAGGGTAATGAGTTTCCTTTTGTTATTTATTTTGTTCATTGAATGTTCGTATTTTCAGATGGATTGAATTATTACTTCCAGGTGATAATTTGAGTTTATCATCGATTCGTACAGTTCGTGTTCTTCGTCCATTACGCGCAATTAATACCATTCCATCGATGCGTATTCTTGTTATGCTTTTATTAGATACCTTGCCGATGCTTGGTAATGTTCTTCTATTATATTTCTTTCTCTTCGCCATATTCGGTATTATCGCTGTTCAGCTTTGGAAAGGTGTTTTACGCAATCGATGTTTCTTACAATTGAACAGTTCAGTTATTAGTCATTATTATCCAATCGAGTATGTTGTATCCCTACTGTTGAGTATAAATCAAAACAAAGAACTGTCATCTTTTAGTGAAACCTTCTCTTTTCATCCGTTTTACGTTCCAACGGACGATCGTGCATTCATTTGTTCGAATTCGTTCGCAGTTGGAGTGAACAGATGTTCAGATATTCCAAAATATCACCAAGAAAATGTCACGTGTACTCTTGGATTGAATTCTTTACTGAATCAAACATCAGCTGGTTGTATCAATTGGAATCAATATTATCAAACTTGTGCTAGTTCGGATGAAAATCCCTACTCCGGTGCAATTAACTTCGATAACATCGTTTCAGCATGGTTGGCCATCTTTCAAGTTTGTGAATGATATACTCATTGCTGAGAATATCCTTTTCGCTTTTCTTTCAGATCGTTAGTTTGGAGAATTGGGTGGAAATTATGTATTATATCCAAGATGCGCATTCGTTTTGGAATTGGATTTATTTTTTAGCTTTGACGATCATCGGCTCGTTTTTTATGATGAATATTTGTCTGGCGGTGATCTCCGCACAGTTCAGTGTAACGAAAAAACGCGAGACCCAGTTGATGGCGGCGGAACGAGAACGATTTTTGCAATCAACGAATTCGATTTCATCAAGTATTGATCAAAAATCGTGTTGGGAAGTGATCATGATCCACATTGAAAGATTCTTCAAACGTTTACTTCGACGAAAAAACAAAAAAGTATTGCTCTATCGTCGTCTAATCTCAATTCTCTGTTCGTCTTTTACAGGCTCAAGGAAACCATGCGGAAAATAATGTTTCTGATCGAATACAATCTTCATCAGAACTGATCGTTCATGATGGTTCACATCGAAACAAGGAAAGACAGCATGAAAGTCAAGATTCATCATGTTGCTCTTCGCCGTGTCGAAGAATTCTCGCACGTTACGTTCACAGCAAATATTTTGAGCTGATCATATTTTGTGCTATTATTATCAACACACTTTCCATGTCAGTGGAATATCACGGACAACCGCAACGGTTAACGAATATATTAGAACATGTCAATTATGTATTTGTTGCATTATTTACCATTGAAATGATCCTGAAAATCTTAGCGGATGGATGCTGGACTTATGTTAAAAGTCCGCTGAATATTTTCGATTGTACGATCGTTATTATTAGTCTTGTGGAGTTGTATGGAGCACAGAATAGTGGTTTATCAGTTTTGCGAACGTTTCGATTATTGCGTGTGCTGAAACTTGCGCAGTTTACACCAACGTTAAGAAAACAATTTGTGAGTTATGCCAAAGAAATTTTCGAAGGATTGTTTGTTTATGATTATCTGCTTTAGCTTGTCATGATGAAAACACTGGATAATGTCGCGACGTTTCTCTTACTTTTACTTCTTTTTGTGTTCATTTTCAGGTAAGTTGAATGATGGAACTAAAGATTTCGCTTTTATAATTCATTTCATCAGTGTTCTTGGAATGCATCTATTTGGTGGACAGTTTTGTACAATTCAAGGATTCAATAAAACATCACGTCAACAGTTCACAATGAATTGTCGATGTTGCACGTGTGTTGAGGTGGCAACATTGAAGAATTCGAGTGATTTCAAAGATGTAACGTGTGAATTCGATCGGCCAAATTTCGATACACTTCGTGGTGCATTATTAACTGTATTTCAGGTAAAACTTTACACGAATTTCGATGGCTGGTGAATGTATTGAAATAGATTTTAACGCAAGAAGATTGGAATGAAGTTTTATACAAAGCTATGGAAAAAACTGGCTCGTGGTCTGCGCTTTATTTCATTGCATTGATGATCTTCGGAAATTATGTATTACTCAATTTATTGGTTGCAATTCTTGTCGAAGGGTTTGTTAACGAGGTAAAGCTTGAATTTTCACGAAATCAGTCGAACCTCGAGTATGATTCGAAAATTATGAAACGGGAGTAGTAGACGATGCGGATGTGATGTAGTACTGCAATGTACTAATGAGACATAGATGAGGCTTGAACACTTGAAAAAATTCTTTCGTATGTTATTGCATAATTGACTTATCGCGACTGAATCTTTGAATTTAGTTTTTTTTTGTATTTGATATAACTGATTTATTCTAGAAAGAAAATGAAGTTCCTGGCGAAATCGTTGTTGATTCAGCCCAAGATGATTTTATTCAACTGTCGAATGTTTTGCAGCATACAATGTCTCCTTATTTTGATCATTCTTCGACTTCTTCACCGGACGAGTATTTAACTGCTCCTGGAAGCAATACTGGTGAAGAAAGTTCCAGCGAAAGTCCATCACTTCAACTTCAATCATCGCTAGCGGATATTTCACTCTCAATGGACGACAGTTCGTCGACGAGTAGTTACGCAACAGTAGAAAACACGAAAACTCACGCAGATCGTGTTGATGTTTTGTTACCAATACACGAAGAAGCTTCGTTTCGATCGAGTCATTCGGATCCAAAGAGAATAAAAAATGAAGATTACTCTCACAATCCGAAAGTGAAACCATTTAAAACATATCTTCGATCACATTCCCTTGTTTTCCTTTAGAATTCTGAATCATGTTGTAGTTGTTATTCTCGGTTGGGATTCTTCTCGTGTTTTCGAAAACGACACAACTATTCGCTCTATCTTTTTTCACCTACAAACCGGTATCGTTTTCTCCAAGTTAATCGATTAACAACAAATCTTCTTTCTTAAATTTAGATTTCGAATAGCTCTACAACAACTAACCGAAGAAAAATCTTTTGATACGTTAGTTCTCATTTGCATCGGACTCAACTGTATAACACTTGCCATGGAACGTCCATCGATCGCTCCGCATAGTTTGGTAAGAGAGAATACTGTTCGTTTTCTTCTCAAGTTTGAATATTTGTTTGAAGGAGAGAAAATTTTTAACTTGGGGAAATTATGTGTTTACGGTAGTATTCACGATTGAAATGATTATTAAAATTCTCGCCGACGGTTTGGTTATTGGTCGAAATACTTATTTACGAAACAATTGGAATCGTATGGATGGGTTTCTTGTTCTTATTTCAATCGTAGATTTAATTATTGCGAATCGAAGTAGCCTATCAACGACCATGAATTCGAACACAACGTCTCGTATTCTCGGTATCCTAAGAGTACTTCGAATATTAAGAGCATTAAGACCTTTAAGACGTAAGACTTCGAAGTTATACGGTCTTTTTTTTTTATAGATCTCACTGAGTTTGTTTTAGTTATCAATCGCGCACCGGGATTAAAACTTGTTATCGAATCGTTACTTTCATCGATTAAACCAATCGGTAATGTAATTGTTATCTGTTGTGTATTCTTTGTTATCTTCGGTATTCTCGGTGTACAGGTAAAACTTTTCCGAACCATGTTTGAGAAAACTTTTTTTTGTTTTGTTTTAGCTCTTCAAAGGCCAATTTTATCATTGTGATGGTCCTCAAGCAGATACTGTTACAACAAAACAAGAATGTTTAAGTCTTCCTGAACATCACTGGATCAATCAGCAATATAATTTCGATAATTTGTTTCAAGTATTTTTCTTTTCAGTAAAATGTCTGTTTTCTGATCAATTGTTTCTCTAGGCTTTGTTGACATTATTCGTGTTGTCGTCGAAAGACGCTTGGGTGTCGATCATGTACAATGGAATTGATGCTGTCGGTGTTGATATGCAACCGAAACGAAATCATAGTGAAGGAAAATTCGTCTATTTCGTTGCTTTTATCTTAATGGTCGGCTTTTTCGTGGTGAATGTGTTCGTCGGTGTAATTGTGGAGAATTTTCAGTCGTGTCGAGAAGAACTTGAAAGTCAGCAAGAAGCGCAAACTGCAATCAATCGTCAAAAAGAACTCGAGTATCAACAGATTGAACTCTGTGAATTAGAAGAAAGTAAACGTTTCTCACCATGGAGAAAGCATTTATTTGATTTATGTAAAAGTAAAGCTTTTGATATAACTATTGCTATTGTCATTGTTTTGAACGTGATAACAATGTCGGTGGAATTCTATCAGATGCCAATGGTAAGGAAAGAACTTCGAATTTTGTGTTACTTTTTGACGGGAAGTTTGCGGTTTAGTGGTTGGAAAAGTTTCTTGAATATTGTAATTATTTGTTTACATTTATCTTCTTTATGGAGTTTCTCTTGAAAATTATCGCATTTGGTATATCGCAGTATTTTCGTGACAAGTAAGATTTAGAATTTCTTGAAAATTTTTTTTCAAATTCGCTTTTTTAGTTGGAACCGATTCGATGCATTTGTTGTATTTCTGTCAATAATTGGGATCGTCATTGATAAAATGAATCATAAAAGTGTTTTACCAATCAATCCAACATTGATCCGAGTGATGCGACTTCTCCGAATTGCACGAAGTAATGAGCAATTCAATTGAATTCTCGTCAATAGTCTCTTGATTTTGCAGTTTTGAGACTATTGAAAATGGCGAAAGGAATTCAAGCACTCATCGACACTGTCATCGAAGCATTTCCTCAAGTTGGAAATCTGTCTCTTCTGTTCTTCCTCATCTTCTTCATCTTCGCTGCATTGGGCGTGGAATTATTTGGCAAAATTCACTGCACCGACGAACAACCGTGCGAGGGGTTAAATAAACACGCGAACTTTCAGAATTTCGGAGTCGCACTTCTTACTTTGTATCGAGTGGCGACAGGAGATAACTGGAATGCGATTATGACAGTAAGTCATCTCTAAATAACAACGATATGATTGAGATTCTCGGATTAGGATACAATGCGTCAGGATGAGTCCATGGATGAAGAGAAAAGTTCTTTAGTGATGATTATCTCCCCCATTTACTTTGTTATTTTTGTTCTCTCGACTCAATTTGTACTTGTTAACCTTGTTGTTGCTGTTCTTTTGAAGAAACTCGAAGTAAGTTTAAAAGAAGTTTCGCTTTCTTTTTAGAATTCTCTTCTTTAGGATTCTGCCAAGAAAATTGAAGACGAACAACGAAGTCTACTGACAAGAGAGGAACGTAATGTCGCATGAAAACACAATTTATACCGTTAGGCACAACCATACTTTCATAGAACAGAACATTTTAGCTTAGGTGATTTATAATTCATATTTGTAATGACTGTTTAATTACTTGTGAAAAATAATTCAAATTTATTTGTTTCGAAATCATTTTTCTTCTAATCAGTTATCCTTCATAAAATTTCGAAGGTTTAACGATGATCTATGCAGTTTTGCTGAGTTTAGATACTATCGTTAATAGATTTCAATGAAATCAAAAACGTCTATATACTCGAAAAATAAGTATTTATTAATGACACAGCAAAAAGCACAAACAAGAACGCTTCATTTTTTTGCTTATGATTGTTTTCCATGGAGATATAGAATTAAGTATCTATGTTTAATTTGTTAAATCCACAACCAAATAGTACAAATGGTCCCCAATAATCAGGACTTCGATAATCTTTCAATTCTTTCAAATCACGAATTGTTCGAGTGAATGAACATGAAATTGTAAGTCCTTCTTGAAGATATTTATAAAATCTCTTTGCAAATTCAACTGATATATTTGTTTCCAAATCAATCGTCGTTGCTACAACAGTCGAAACACCAGCTATAATAAATCCACGTGCCAATCCCAGATGTCCACTTCTGGTAAGAGAACTACCTGAAATAGATAATTCCAAACATAGAAATCTGCACATTGACAATTTGATTTGAATATCAGAAGAAGAATTTACCTTTCAATGTGCTACATGAATTTAAAACGGCAAGTCGTATATTTCTTAGATCATAATTGGCTATTTGATTCGAGTAAAGCATTGTGTCGAGACGTTCTTTGCCATTGTCATATTGTAAAATCATACAACCACTTAATGCATAATTACTTTGTACTTGTTGCTCATCGTAAAATGTATGACCAGCATAGTGAAATATGGATGGTTTTGAATGAATTCTGCTTTTTAAGAAGATTTCGACTTCTTCTTTAGTTGCACTTGAATGTGGTGTAAATGGAATTTGCTCATGTTGAAGTTTTTCGATTATTTCTACTAATGAATAGTCTAAGCCGTACTCTTCTTCGAATTCAGGATGAACTGTTTCTGTGGTAAATACTTCTAATTGACATGATACATTAGATTCTTTGTTAAGCGAATTCAACTGATAAAGTTGATCAAAGCCAGCTGACAAAACAAATGAAATTTCAAATATATCTATCAAATACTTCTCGTCATCGTCTGAGATTAACAGACTAGAGAAAGGTATGTACAATAGTTCTTCTTCGGCAATGATTTGAATACATTTGATCTGTTTGAGATGTACCATGATTGGTTCGAAAAGAATCTTGAAAAATTCTTTTCGTAATCTCGTCCATTTTTCCACATCGGTATCTGATTTATCAATGGAATTGTCGTCTGGTCTTTCATTGAATCCTTCAGCCAGGAACGTTATATTATCTAAAAACTGATCTACTCGGAGATTGTGCTCTTTTAAATCAATGATTTCAAATTTGATATTCTGTCGACCAAAGATCACATAGCAATAAATTGTTCCATTCGTTTTCAAAGTACACGATGAGTATTGAATATAACAATGTTCCGGTGGTATTAACAAATCCTTTTCACTCAATTGTTTTGTTTGCATACCTAACACTTTTCGATAAAAGTCATCACTTGAAACGATTTTCACATTGAAGATTTTATGTTCGTTAAGGAACGCCTCAATAGGTGTAAGGAAATCTTTGTATAATGCGGGATATTTACTTTTGATTTCGTCAATGTTTTGTTCAAATGTATGTTCTTTATTCACATCGTTCAATATAGGCGCGAGTCGTTCCAATAACTTTTCTTTATCCATGTCCAAGTCAGTACGGACGAGATCGTGGAATTCAGTTGCAAAAATCAAACAATCAATTTTACCTTTATTATAAAAGCCACTGATTTTGTATGTTAAATATGCGCAGTTCTCTGGTATTTTTACCGTTTTGCTTTGCAGTTCGAAGCAATGAGCTAAAATCATTTCTTCCGTTACATAACCACGCGAAATTCTCCAATCTGCTGTTCGAAAAGCTTCTCGTTCCAATTTTTCCGCTTGTAAATTACAATTCTTCTTTCTTGATCGTCTTGAAAAGTCGATGCATAACGCTTCATACTCGTCATACCATGCAGCGATCATCGTCTTGTATTGAAATACAAACGCAGCAGTCGATGAATAATCGTTTTTGAACAATGTTTCAGTCAATAATCTATCAGTCTTTTCGCGACATCCAACAAAACCATCGTAATCGCCTTCGTAAAGATGCGCTTTTGCGCTTAACAAATAATAATCACAAATTTGTAGCACATTGTCGTCATTAAGAATAGCATAACCAGCTACAGCTAGACATGCGATGAATTCAAGCATTCGCTTTTCGCTGAGCTGGTGTTTCGCGATTTGTAACCAGAAATGAGTTTGGAATATTGGATTACCAATGTATACCAATCGAGAAAGTTCTTCATAAACCATTGATGCCTGTTTTTGTTGAAAGTATTCTTCTATGATTAAAGTTTGAATATCAATAACTAACTCTTTTAAGGTATTCAGGCTAATTTGACAGATTTCCGTTGCTTCTCTTAGTAAATCAATAGTGCAGATCGAATGTTCTGCACTACCTTTTCCATTAGTGCTTTCCTCGAGACGAATTAACTTCAGACAGAAGCATTTTTCCAATAAAAATAATAAACGTTGCGGAATTGTGGAAGAAGTCGAAAACTGTTCTTTCTTAGATTCCAGAATTTCCAATGCTTTTCGATATTTTAGGACACGACGTTGTACTATCGCATGGAATAGGGCCTCAGTAAATGCCATTTCATTACAAGATTGATTTGTTATGTTCTCATCGTATATAATATTGTGTTCCAACAGCATCTTTTCTGTTCGACTGAACGCTCCAAAATTCGTTGCTTCCATAACGTTTATCAATGTTCCACTTTTAAGATCGTCAGTGAACACCATCTCCATCAGCAACGACAGACCTTCTGACACGAATGGGAACATCAGATCAGGTGGCACATTCGAAGTGATATATTCAAGACGGTTATAACAGCATAGTGCCGATAGTAGTCCGTGTGCTGATACTTCCGCATACTCTGCTGTACCATTTTCGAACGGGATAATCTAGGGGAGATATAAGTTGATACGATCAAGAATAGGAAAACTTTGGGCCACATGTGATTTATACATACTTGAATAGTTTTACAACGAGCAATACCGTCCAAAGCACCTTTATTTGTCGATGTGATTTCCAAAACTGCTCGAAAATCTTGAAGTGCACGGTCGATATGCATCAAACATCGATTTGCTTCGCCTCGACGGTATAAACATTTTTCACGTATGTTCTTATCATCAGTTAGTTTCAGGACGTCATCACAAAAACTTATACAAGTGACATATCTTTGTAGTTTTAAGTTACAATACGCCAGGTTCAGATACAAAACTGCGTTCAAACCAGCACATTGTCCCTCGTTTGTTACAAACTGTAACTGTTGAACAGCTTTGTCGTATTCATCTATCGCGTCGTCGTATTGTTCAGCCTAAATGAAAAAAAGAGTCAAAACTTTAGTCTATGTTAATGCATGAGCGAATATTTACCTTTACAAGTTTGTTTCCATTGTCTTTGAACTTGATGATTGTGTTAATTATGCCCGATTCGTTTGTTGTTGTTGACGTCATTTGTGGACTTAATAAATGAAGGAGATTTGCCGATTGATCTTCGTTCGAATGACTTTCAAAACAGGAAACTGACAGTTTACCGTTTTAGAATAACGAGATTTTGAAAGCAATTGACTGCTGACAACCAATCAGTACAACTCAAATATTGCCAAGCAATCGGCAATCTTTTCTGTTATTTCAATTCTTACGAAAGAACGAGCAATGTTTGTTTACGATCCGCTTCTATTTAGAGCGAGATGTAATAAAGTTTTAAGACAAAGAGAATGAGTCTTTTCGATTGTATCGTCCGTTCTTACAGAAAAAAATTCAGATCTCTAAGAGAAATACAAACGTCATTGAGACACATCTAATCCATCTGACGTCATCTTATTTATTTTAAAGCGGAAAAAATCTAATAAGAACACAGCTTAAGGTATTATCGTCTTTTTCGAAATAAAAAGAAACGCATTCTCAGTGTTTTCTCCACATACAAGCAATGATGATTGAGAAGAAAATGTATCGTTTCGTTTTAATTATTTTCATAAGGTACATTTCGAGTCCTTTCGCTTTCGAGTCCATTATATTCCTCTCTACTTCAGTGCTTCTCTAGCAACTGAAATGAATTATGAAGCATGTAAAGGAACATCTCAGTATGATCGATGCTCAACAAATACTGCCTGTGGCTGTTTCCATCGAATCAATACTAATGAAAGTAGCATTTGTGGCTTTCTTTGGGCATCATGCTCTCAACTTGAACCATGTCGTCCTTCGGATAACACATGTGCTCGAAAAGATTCCATTTGCGTCCAACATCGCCGATGTCGTAATCATCCTGTTTGTTATCCATTGTCAATGATGAATCAGCAAATATGTCCATCAATCACAAGTAAAGAAAAAAATCATTTCAAGATTTTTGTCACTTTTCAAAATTTACTAATTTAGCAACCACAATAAGTACACCTGTTCGAGAACCAAGTAACATATCTATACTTTTCAAATACAAAGAAGTTCATGAATATGCTTAGAATGGTCATTTACAAAGAATCTAATCGTCACACGATTCGAAAATACAGCATCTGTCTTATCCGATGGAAAAGTATTAGTTGTTGGTGGATATGGTCGATATGGATATGAATGTTTCAATACAGCAGAATTGTACGATCATACGACAGGAAACTGGACATTGACTGCATCTTCGAGTATTGAACGAGTTTCTCATACGGCTTCTGTTTTAGCTGATGGAAAAGTATTAGTTGTTGGTGGATTAAACTGTAGGAAACATGGATGTCTTCAAAGTGCTGAATTATACGATCCAAGAACAGATACTTGGACAAGTACTGGTAGTTTGAACTATCCACGATGTCATCATGTAGCAACTGTTCTAAAAAATGGAAAGGTTTTGGTAGTCGGTGGAAATCCAGAAAAGAAACTTCTTCATGAACCTGACGCGTATGAATTTTGTTCGAACGAATTTGGACAAAATGTTTGGTGAAAATACGAATTTTATTTTAGTAATATTAGTAAAACATGCGAACTATACGATCCTATAACAGGAATGTGGACACTTACTGGTGGTATGCATAATGGACGAGCATTTGAACACCAAGTATCTCTATTACAAGATGGAAAGGTCTTGGTTACTGGTGACTCGACTACAATAGATTTCAAACAAGTTGCTGAATTATATGATCCATTGACAGAATCGTGGACAGTTACTGGGAAGACAAATTATAATCGACAATTACATACAGCGACTGTGTTGAACAACGGGAAAGTATTAGTAGCCGGTGGAGCCACACGTGATCAAAGTACTGCTGAACTGTATGATCCAAAAACTGGAAATTGGACGCTCACCGGTAGCATGAATGACGGAAGGGGAGCACATGGTGCATTGTTATTAACTAATGGAAAAGTATTAGTTGTTGGTGGAGACAATCGTACTTCTACGGGTATTGAAAGTGCAGAATTGTATGATCCTGTGACAGAAAGCTGGTCCCAGACTGCCTCTATGCAACTCGGTAGAGTTTTGGCTCAAACCTCTATGTTATTCGATGGTAGTGTATTAGTCACTAGTGGTCCAAATTTGGAATATTTAAATGTTGGTACTGCGGAAATCTATTCATACTGATCATTAGTTTTTCTCTTTACTTATATTTCCATAAATTGCGCTTTTGAATAAACTTTCGGAGCATATTTCGACGGCAATGGAGAGTTCACATCAAAGCGTGCTTTTCGCGTGATCCGATTTTGTAACGCGGTCGATATTCTGTGATTAATTCATCACATCGAGTTACTTAAATACTATGATGAGAAAATTTCATCTGGTGTTATTTTCTTTTAAGAGAGGTCAGTGTCTATCGAACACAATTGAACTTATGCGTTGACCTTTTTCTTGAAAAATAGTTATCGGACGGCTGAAGGTCATATATTTCCACGTGATTGACAAAAGCAAATGGCTGAATTGTCTTGTGCGTTGTTTCAGCACCTCTTAAGCTACATTGATCAATTACCAGATCTGATTCGTGCCTCATTTGTTTGTCACTATTGGCGATCGTGTATAACAGATGATGAACATTTTCTTAATCAATGGTTTCATCGATCATTGAAATTCTCTCGAGAATCACCTCTGAATGGTTCGGCAATGAATGAATATCAACGAGAATTAACACAAAATATCGATCGATCTGTTTCACCAACGAATTTCCGATCAAGTCAGTGTTACGTTTTACAAGTAATTGATCCATTTTATGTCAATACGAGGAAAGATTTCTTTGAACAACAATATCCCGAGTCATTTTTTGATGGATATTATTCATTTTCTTTTTGGCTCTTCTTACCTCGTCAATGTGAAATGAACGTTAGAATTGGAACGACACATGTTCTTGACTTACATCACTGTCATCATACTGACAAACAATACGGATTTCGCGATGATAAACAAACTCTCTTCGATAATCAATGGATACATCTTGTTATAACCAATAGTGAATCACAAAGTGGTTATTGTAAATGGATAAATGCGCAAAACATAAACTCATTTAATCTTCATCAAACGTTTAACTCTCATTTGAGTGGAATTTCGCGGTCAAATGCAATTACGATCACCTGTAAACGAATTAACTATTCAATTGAATCTCCAGTCGAAGCTCGAATTGCTGATTTAGCTGCCTTCAAACGATGTTTGTCAACAATAGAAATTCGAGCGATTTATCAACAACAAAAATGCATCGATAAAGTTCAAATTGGCACCTATATGATAAATAGAAGAAAAATAACTTCCAACTCAATTTGATTCATCATGTTTGTGTAATGAATTCTTTTGGAAGAATTCTATTTGTCTAAATCAACTGTCAAACACTTTTTCTTGTAAAATTCGCATCAATCGTAATCATTTTGTTGTATTGTACTCAGTATCTTTTAGTTTTTCTTCGCTCAAATGATCGATAGTTGGAAATGAGAGAGATTTTCATATTTCGAGGCATTAGAGAAGACTTCAATATGTTTTATGTCAAAAATAGATTTTTCAGATGATATAAGTCGTGTCGAGTTCATCTGCGTGTTGACATTTGCATAAATTTTCCTTGAATAAAAAGAATGTTTTCATTTGGAGAAGCGATGTTATATGTTATTTCTTTTCAATTGAATCGTTATTTAGCACTGGCAATTTTCTCGTTCTTAGGAAATATAAATGGAATTCTCTGTATAAATTTAATAGCATTAGCTACACGTGATTGATGGTTTTCGTCAAGTCGAAATGTTTCTCATCGAAAGCGAAGTGTTCATTAAAAAATGCTAAAACGGTTTTTCTTTGTCTTTTGCTATGAAGTCAATTTAACAAATACTCCATTAAAATGTTATTCGGAAACAGTTGGATGTGCAATTCTCTCCGATTAGGGGTGTCACTTTGGTGTTCCCATTCCCAGAACGGGGAACGAACAACGACTTTTACTTAGTACTGTGTACGATCGTATGTCAAAGGTATAACTACGCGTAAAAAAGTGCTGTAGGAGGAATGATAAAATCCGCTCCATTCCCCGTAAGGGAACGGGGAACGCTGACACCTCTAGTCAGATTGATTCACCTGAGTTACTGTTCATCAAAGAGAAGCTAATATGACACGAATATTTCTTATTAATTATCTGTATTTAATAATTTTCTTCCATATTTTCTAACAAAAGATCCCCGGACGAATATTCCGGAATGTTGATTCCGTCAGAAGCTTTGGAAACCAACAGAATCCAGCGGGTTTTATAGTTTCTCATATTCGCAGTTTTCATTGCTTTTTCAAATTCTATATTTTCATATTATTTATTTATTGAAACTACTTATATATAATATAAAGATAAGATTATTTTAAAACTAAAAAAAGTTTTAATAAAATACTCGATTCCAAGATTAAAAGGCTAAAATAAAATTGCTCATGAAGATTATATTCAAATATAGTTCGAGTAAAACGACTGTATACTGCCGAAGAAATGAACATTTTTTTACGTAGATCGTCGGATGACTTACTGACCATATCTAGAAAAACTGTTAATAAATGTCGCTTAAACATACAGCTCATCTTTCTAAATAACAAAAATCTGCTCCTTGCAAACATATTCATAAATGTGCTAGTTATTATGGGTTAAATATTGCCTAAAGATCACTAAAAAGCCTATCGCGAGTAAGAATTAACTGAAATCTGTTACATAGTATTTGGTGGTATCAAGTCCTAGTGGTTTTGACACTTGCCGACAGGCGACTTATGTCGAATCCCACAGGTTCCGAATGTTGGAATCCTGGATGATCGAATCCGATGTAGTGGCTTTGACCTGGAATGCCGAATATTTCATTATTTCTAGACACATAAACATCCGATACATTGAAAGGATACAAATTGATTTCTGTTACTAACAATCTTTGTGAATCATTAGAAACTATTAAGAGTCTACAAAAGTCAGTATTGTAACTGGTTAAAAATGATCACTAATAAGGTTTAATGACTAAAGTTTAATTTTTAATGTTTTTAGAGGTTGGTCTTCCTTTTTTTATGATATCTATTCATTTTGATAAGTGAACGAAAACCGATTTTTTTATATGAATCATAACAAATTATGGCGACTCATAAGTTATTTTTTTCCGGTGATGACATATGAAACTTTTGGTATATTTCTCTTTTTTTAACCATCAATAATTACAAATAGCCAAAGTATCCAATTGCGTAATATGTTATCCGTACATTGATCGTGAACAGGGATAAAAAAAGATGAGGAAAGAAGACACCGTCATCAACATCTATAATTAAAACTCATAATAATGTTTCGGTTAAATTTGCGGAGCAGTTGCGAAGGTGGTAACCTGAAAAAGAAAAAGAAAATCTTCTCATCCCGAGGTATAAGAGGATAAGACTTCAATATAGTTGATGAATGAACTCAAGAGAATTAACGTCGAAATAGATTTTCTTCCCGATGATATAAGACATGTTGAGTTCATCTATACGTTAACATTTGATACAATTTTTCTTGCATAAAAGAAATGTCTTCAATCAGAAGCGATGTTTACCTTATTTCACTATTAAGTACAATTTCTTCTCAATTGAATCGCTATTTAGCATTGGTAATCTTCCTTTTTGGAATAATTGGCAATCTTCTCAATATTATTGTTTTTTCACAACGAACACTTCGTTCAAATCCTTGTTCGTATCTCTTTCTTCTTGCATCAATTTGTTATCTTCTTAGTTTATGTTCGGGCATTTTTCCTCGATTTCTATCAACATGGGATGCTGATTTAGGAAATACCAATGAAATCCTATGTAAACTTCGTATTTATATTTATTTTAATTCATTAACCATCGCTTTTTGGTTAATAGCATTAGCTACGATTGATCGGTGGTTTTTGTCAAGTCAAGATGTTTCTCGTCGAAATCGAAGTTCATTAAAAAATGTTAAACGATCATTTGTTTGTCTTTTAATTCTTTCAAGTCTTTTTGAAAGTCAACAAATCTTTTGCTACGAAGCCAATTTAACAAATACTCCATTAAAATGTTATTCGAAAACAGTCGGATGTGCAATTCTCTCAGATGTCTCATTTGCTTTCGTTACTGTTCTCATTCCGGTGACGTTAATGTTAATCTTTGGTTTATTAATTCTTTCAAACATTCGTCGATCTCAAATACGTTTAAATCCGATAACCTCATATAGCAATGAAGGGATCAATCAAATCTATGTTCATAATGGGCGAGTAAATCCACAACGAAGAACAGATCGACATTTATTATCAATGCTTCTCGCTCAAATTATTCTTATTCTTTTATTTTCATTTCCATTTGCTTTCTCAAAATTCTATTCAACAATAACAAGATATTTACCGAAATCATCTTTGCAAAGTACAACTGAAAGTTTCATTTTCAATTTATTTCTTCTGTTCATTAATGTGGCTTCGGGAATGCCATTTTACATTTATACGTTAACCGGAGGACATGTTTTTCGAAAAACATTAGCCAATCTCTTTCGGAAATAAATCTCTTACTTTAGTTGTTGTTGTTGAAATAGTCAATAAAATCTATTTTATATCATTGCTGTCAGTGCTCTATCTTATTTTCGATAATAGCGCGTCTGACGTTCTTCTCACTTTCTTTGTTTGAGTAGTGTAGAAATCGTTAACTCGATTCGAGTATTAGAACTTCCTTCGAATTCTAAATCTTCTACTTTAGAACTTGAAGCTTCGAGTTTTCCCCTTAGCAACTAGCAAGTAATTGATCGTCAATCTTGGAGTGACTCAATATTAACTATTATGTAACTGTTGATTGAATATTGACCAACCGATTACTTATTAACAATCAACGGGCTATCGAGTAATAGGCATCTCAATAGTGAATGCTACTTAATCATTTATTCACAATAAAACTATGAATTACCAGCCAACTGACCATAACGAATCCCGTTCAAATAGACTCTGACTACGACGCTGCCAGCTGCGCCCCACCCAACATCCACACCCCCGTCGTAATCAGTTACATAATAATTGATAATCAGTTAGTCATTTAATAATTATCGTTTAATTAGTGGATATTTAATAGCCAATTAGTTAAGAGTTGAAAACTCGAACTGAAAGTTTAATACTCGAATAGTCTCTTCGACTTTTACATGCATGCACAAACGACAAATATTATTCATAAATCATTTTGGTATAAGACCAATTTAAGTCATCAATATAAAACTTTTGCACTATATGAGTGAAACGATCCGCGATATATAGATTTCCTTGTCGATCGAAACATATATCGTGGATAGTGCAAAAATTATTTGAGTTTTCTACACAGCTATGTGGACCAACAATAATACTACCTTCTCGAGATCCATTTGGCCAACGCATCACTCGATAAGTGCCAGTGTCACCCACATAAACATTACTCAAATGGTCGACAATCAATCCTCGGGGAAGATTTAATTGATTGAGCTCATTACCTTTACCATGCCCACCAGCAACGACAATTCCTTCTTTTGCGCCTTTTAACCATTTCATCACACGATGATTTCTGGTATCCGATACATAAACTGAATAATCTTTATCGACCCAGAGAGTACCAGGAGCAAAGAGTTGATTGAAATCATTTCCTTCTCCATTTCCACCAGCTACAACTATTCCATTTTTTGCCTCTTGTTTCCATTGTATTACTGTATGATTCATCGGATCAGTGAAATAAAGATCTCCATTATTATCTAAGGCCAACCCATCGCAGATAATTTCTGATACGATTATTTCTGGGTTTTTCGAACTTTGAAGAAACCATTTCACAACTCGACTATTATCTGAATCGCAAATGATGAGTGAATTAGTCTCTTTATCAATCACCACATCTGTTGGAAAAAATAACTGATTTATGCTATCTCCAGGACCGTTCCCACCTGCAACAGTTGCACCATAGTTTGCATCTGAAATCCATTTAACAACACGATGATTGTAGTGATCACAAATATAAACTGATCCATCATCATCAATATCCATTCCGTAAGGTGGATCGAGTCGACCTAGTGGCAGAGCCAGGATTTTTTCGGATGCTGTATCTCAGCTTCAGAGCATGGATCCCAGTTAAAACTTATGGTGGATAACATTGACCTCAAATGATGAGTTTCTATCAACTCATTTTTGTGATCGAAATTTGCAAAAACAATTAGAATTTTTCTGAGTCCGCCCAGGAAATATCCAATACTGTTAATAGTGTCTCATTTTTTAGAATGCCACAGTAAGCTAAAAAAAAATTTAATCAACAGATTTCAAATTTCATGCTAAAATGTCGATCCGTTCAGGACTTATGACGTTTTGCACTTTTTAAGCTGTAGGTAAAAACTCCCACAGAGATTCAAAACGTCATAAGCCCTGAACGGATCGACATTTTAGCATGAAATTTGAAATCTGTTGATTAAATTTTTTTTTAGCTTACTGTGGCATTCTCAAAAATGAGACACTATTAACAGTATTGGATATTTCCTGGGCGGACTCAGAAAAATTCTAATTGTTTTTGCAAATTTCGATCACAAAAATGAGTTGATAGAAACTCATCATTTGAGGTCAATGTTATCCACCATAAGTTTTAACTGGGATCCATGCTCTGAAGCTGAGATACAGCATCCGAAAAAATCCTGGCTCTGTCAGTAAGTTGATCTAATTCTTTACCCTGCCCACCGCCTCCAGCGAAGGTAATTCCATTTTGTTTCCATTTGGTATTAGTATTAACTAATATAAATGAAAGAAATTAATCGACCGAGTAATACTCAAGGTTAAATGTTTAAATCAGTTTTTTTCTCGGATAAGGTCATCACAAATGTGAAAATCAAAGAAGAAAATTTTCATCTCATAGAATCAACTCTATGTAAATAACTCATCTTTCATAAAGAATGATTACTTTGTTGGAAAGATATATACCTCTTCCTGTTGTTGTTTCTGTTGCTGATGTTGACGTTGAAGCTGTTGATGTTGATGCTGTTGATGTTGTTGATGTTGTCGTTATTATTGTAGTTGAGATTTTTTCTTGTGAATTCTTCATTCTTTTCGTAGTAATAGTTTTTGCAATAATTACTCCTGATATAATCGAAATAGCAACAATAATAAAACATATAATCCAAATGGATTTTCTGTTTTGATAATGACCACATCTAAAATAAAAATCTTTTTCTATCATTTATATCGTAGTTACACTATACATACAATACTCTTGATTGAGTATTTGCTATTTTGATTGAAATAGAATTAACTGTTTCTGACTAAAATAATCAAGATTGGTTTTTCGATTAGTTTTTCTTAAAAGATTACATGATGAATGCCTATCTTGTTGTGACTCATAGTAGAGTTTTGATTGAAGTTGAAAGCTATTCTAAAGTTTTGACAATCTAAAAGCTATTAGGATTAGAAAATAGCTAAGGAAAGAAACATCTTTCATTCCGAAATATCTGTGTGATAAATTATATTTCGATAAGAAAAGATTTTCTTTGAAAACAAGAAAAACAAATAAATAATATAAATGTAATCGTTTTTTCTTTTCTTTCTCAACTGACAACAAATAAGGATTAAATTGAAGATATGTTTTGTTTTGTCACAGAACAGTTGACAATAGAGAAACATTGTAATACATTTTCGAACGAAATAGTGCACACAATTGTCATTGGTGTGTGGAGATCTTTATTAAAACTAGTCTTGTGAATATCTCATAAACTTGTATAAACTTAACCCTTTCGAGACCGCTGGCACTTTAAAGTCTCATGCGTAAGAATTCGAATTTTTGTCATTCGACAAAGAAGAGAAAGAAAAAAGAAGATACCGATCGTAACACGAACGTCTAAGACAGCATTTACAACATTTACTTCAAAAAGACGCGAAAAAAATTCGAATTTTTACGCATAAGACTACATAAAATCTCAATAACACTTTGAAGTGTCAGCGGTCTCGAAAGGGTTAAAGACAATTAATGATGAGCTGAAAATATAACAGACATATTCGATATTTGTCTTTCTACTGATTATACTACATTCATGAAACCATGATGAATTATCTAATCTTAATTAATCGTGGTATATACATGTAGAATGATTTACTAGAAATGCTCAACTCCTATTAAAATTATTTGAAAAAACAATAAATGACTATCTGCTTACACGTTTTCGACCATCTCTCAAGTCTTTTATATGATTTTCGTCAGTCTTTATTTCAACATTCTATACGTTTCTTAAATATTTCTTCTCTTGTTTTCTACAGATAAAAGTATCTATCCATACCGTTCGTTTTTACAAAAAATGATTATGAAATCACCTTTCTAGTTTAACATCTGGCTTCTATTAGCTTTTTCTTTATATTTATTATCACAAAAAAAAATAAAACGTTGGAATTTATTTTACCCCCATTAGATGAGATATACAGAAAAGAAGAGGAGAGTTATTGGAATATTTCGGAAAGGAGGCAGAAATAAACTGTTTTAAACAACGTCTGTCATGATTTTGATTAAAGAAAACATCGAAAATCAGGATTTCATAAGGAAATAAAAGTTTCCGTGAATGTAAAAGCCTATAGATGAGAAAAAAGCGTTTTATGAACATATTTCTTTGAATAATATTTGTTCACTTTAAGTGAGGGCTGTGCTTTTTTATTCTCCCAGTAGAGAATGCTTTCCGAATATCTTCCTCTGAACAGGTCACTGATTTAAGTAAATATAATAACAAGACTTGAACTAATAGTATATAGACTATATTTGAATTTTTGAAATTTTCGATCTTTTATCGTTGGTTATCGATCATTTTCAACTACACCTTATCTATACAACAAAAACATATACAAAGATGGTAACGAACTTAAACTAGGAACACCTCATGATTTATGTCAAGTTATGTTCAACTCAAAGAGAGAGAATCAACCAACATGAGTGATAAAATTAAAATTAGGTAGAGTTTGTTAATATCTGTTGTCATCAACATCACACAGATATTGTTTTAATTAATGACTAATTCCAACTAAAAGTCAATGATTCGTGTCCTGTTATTCGTGTTATATAAACGGAAGTTCATGTTGTTTCGTTAAATGTCATGTTATTGCTTGTCATGTTCACAGTTCAGTTTCGTTACCATCTTTGTATATGTTTTTGATGTAAAGATAAGGCGTAGTTGAAAATGATCGATAACCAACAATAAAAGGTCGAGAATTTCAAAAATTCAAATATAGTCTATATACTATTAGTTCAAGTCTTGTTACTATATTTAATTGATTAAAATCTCATGGTTTATGTTAATCCACTGATTTAAGTCTTCATTTTATTCTTTGTTGAATTTATGGCGCTAAAACCAATCGAAAACTGTCAGATTTGAGGTAAAATCTCAACGTATGATATTCTCTCGATTGTAAGGTGGGTCGTATGAAAAAAAATAGTTTGATTGTCTGTCTGCGGGTTTGTGTCAAGGTCGAAGGTCAAAAACATCAGTGAAGGCACGTCCAAGGGTGGGGGTACAGAGTTGCGTATTAGGCGAAATTGGTTTTACAGAATGAGTTGGCACGACGAGCGTTACTTGTGTGTAATGTGTGCCGAATCATCTGGTGGCAGTGACATCGACTAATGTCGCTTAGTTTATGAGTTCAAATATTTATTAAAGATAATGGAGACTTTATAGCATCATCTCATATGATACACTATAACATATTAAAATCTGATTAGATAGGTTCTGTTTTGTCACATTGCACATTGGAATGTTTTACCTTTACAGACTGAATCTTAGATACACCAAACTATCAATTATACTGTTTTCATTATTATTAATTGAATCAATAATAATTATGAATATTTATCTTCTTGATTGAAATCTTAGATGTAGCTAGTATCGTCAACTCTAAAAATATGTTTCTTCTTAATTGATTTTCTTTTCGCAGTCACGTGTTTTGACTTATTTTCCCGATTTATAATGCATAACTAAACTAGTTCATATTCAAAATTCATGAAATCTGTCTTTTTTTATTGTATGTTTATTTTTGACTTGAATATATATGATTAAATATAATAAACTTATTCTCATTCAAATTCTTTCTTAAGATAGTCAAATTTGATGCAATTGTAGAAATTATTCATTAGGTTGAATTGTATTTCTTCGACATTTCTTTCGAATTTGAAATATTATTTTAATTATAAGTGGAATTGTAAATCGTAAAGCAATTGTTAATCCTCCACATAAACCTAAAACTTTTGATATTGTATAAATAATATAATCATCTTTTTTAGTTTTATAAGAACAATAAATTGGAGCACATTGATGATAAAATGATGAATAAGATGTCTTATGCTTCCATTCTTCAACAAATAATTCATCTGATATATTTTGAATATATATATCTGGTTTAAAATGACTTTCATTTGAAAAATTCATAGCAGACATATTTATTCGATAAGGAAATATTGACAATTCACTTGTTAAATAAAATACTAATAAATCAACACATTTTTGATTATATAAACATTCTAATGTTGAACTTAATAATGTTTCTACAACTGAACATCCAATATTCCATCCAGGCATTACAAATCTTTGTTTCTTACTAGAATCCCGATAAATTCCACCTGAATCAATACAATCACTTCGTGTTGCACATGAACATTCATCTTTCATTACAACTGATTTAATAGGAAATGTAACAAAAGTATGTTTTATATCTTTCCACCAATACCAATTTAAATAATAAGATGATATAAAAGCATTTCCATTCATTATATCACGTAAAAGTTTAAAACTTTCTGAGAATTTTTCTAAAGTAACATTTCGAAATTGTAAAATAATCGAATTAATTTGAATTTCAAGTTGAGATTCTGTTATTAATTGAGTATTAATAAATACATCATTAAGAAATTGATTAATAGAATTATCTATTGTTGTTTCAGATATTTTACATAAAGATAAAAGAAATGAAAAATAGGCAGAACCACGTACACGAATATCCCGTCGATCATAACCAATCCAATGTTTATCAAGAAATAAATACTTCAGCCATTTTTTGCTAATAAAATCACTTGAACATATTGAATGAAATTTTGTTTCTATTTGAAGAAAATATTTATATTCAATTGAGATATTTTTACAAGGACAATAAAGTGATTCAGAATAAATCATTAATAAATTCTTATATTCATTTTCAGAAGGATTTGAAAGAGATTTATATACAATTATGTTTAAAGAAATTGTATAAAAGATTATAATAAAAATTGATATTAAAAAAAATGTTAAATAAATTCTTGTTGATATTCGTTCACGATAATTTGTATCAACATCATTTGATTCACTATCAAATAAATTTAACATTAATAATGCATCTTTTAATCGATTAATTAAATTTATAATAATATTAGAAATTCCACCATTTTCTAAATAATTAGAATTATTTAATTGAATTCAGAAATGTCCACTGCGGTTCAGAATGTACTACTACCGCGATCGTTTTTTTCAAACAAAACCTACATAACCTGTGACACTAATCGATCAAACTCATCAAATCTTTTCGCATACTATGTGCCAATACCGAACTTATGTTTAAATTCTCATTTTTTTCGAAATCTTTTTTTCCATAGAAGCTGCCACTGTGAACATCTCTGAAGCAACTTCGAATATAAATGACAATTTTGAAAAAGTGTTCCTGTAATTATTACTTTTCATAGATAAAGATTTAAACGTTGTGACTCATAAATATAATTTATAAGGAGAATCATATATGAGAAAAATTCTAGATCAAGTTTCAAAACTTATGAATAACTTACGATGATTTGTTTGTTGTATAAATGAAAATCGTGATGATCTTATATGTGTTAATAGAGAAATAAATTTGAAACTAATCTTAATGATGACTGGAGAAATAAATTTGAGAATAGTATTAATTCCACCCATAAGACTAACAATAATGGTGATAATATAAATAATATTTATTTCTTTTTCATATGTAAATGAACAAAATGATGGTTTACATTTATGATAAAATTTATCAAATGAATAAGAAAAATTCCATTCTTCAATCATCATTTCATTAAAAATTGTTTCAATTAATGTCGATGGAGAATATCGACTAGGTAATGTTGAATTAAGTGGAGTTATAGACGAAGGTATTACAACACCAATTTCATAAAAAATCTTTCGTAATTGATTTAAACAAGTATCTTTAAACCAACATATCATTGATGACTTTAATACAGAATTAATAATATAACAACCACCGTGTATTCCTTCAAGTTGCCAATCAATAGGTAATCTTTGTCCATTTTGACTTATTTTATAATCAAAACTACATGTTGAATCAAGAATACAATCACATTCAGTATCATTTTCATTTAAACCAAATCGAGGATTTACGTCAATACTTATATACATTGGTTCACGATAGGAATTTGAAGTTAATCGTAAATTAAGATAAGTATTCATTTGTATATTACTTAAATATTGATTACTATGAAGTAATAGATTAGTTAAAGATATTCTATAAAGAAATTCAGTTCGTGTTAATGTTGCAAATGTATTATTTAATGAATTAACTTGTAAAATAAATGAATCATTTGATAAAAGTTGAGAATTAATAAAATTTCTTGTTAAAAATTTTTCAATCGCATCATTTATTGTTATGTTTACAATATCACAAAATGTTGATAATGCTTGAAAATGTGATGAAGCTATTGATAAAAAATTTCGTATTACATCAGAACTATTTCTTGGAAGAAAACTTTGATACCACCATGATTGAATAAAATCACTTGAACATATTTGATGATATTTAACTTGAACATTTAGAAAATCTCCATATGGTATTGATATTTGTGTGCATGGACATTGTAAAGTTGATGAATATTGTATTTCTAATTTTTCATATTCCTCTCGAGATGGATTTAATATTGTTTCATGTATTGTTTGATTTACGAAATTTGATGATAAAATAATAATACATAATGAAATAAACATTGAAATAATATATAAACGTGTTGATAAAATACTATGATAAATACGAATAGGATTATGTGAATATTTTGTATATAAATTAAAATTAATTATTTTTGTTTCTATTTCTCGAAATAATTTTAATAAACGAATTTTATTTTCAGATTGATTTTGTATTTCTTGTATTTGTTTTGAACAAAATCGTTTTTTTAAAAAGAAAAATAATTGAATAATTAATGGAGAAATGGCACGTAATATTGTTGATATTCCTCCAAAAAGACTAATAAATATAGTTAAGATATAAATCACATTAAAACGATTTAAATAATTATAATGACAAATATTTGGTAAGCATTGCAAATAATATTCACTATAATTTGTTTGATTAAATATATTTTCAATAAAAAGTTGATTTATAAGTAATTCAATTTTTGTTTTTGGATTAAAACGAGTTAATAATGATTGATTTAAAATTGAAATATTCATTTTATTTGAATAAGATGAAAGAAGAATATTTAAACATATTTCATTATAAAAACATTCTAATGTTGATGATAATGTCATTTGAATTGGTAAACAATCAATTATTATACCAGATAAACTTTCATTTATTTCAATTTTATTCATATCATAAATTGCAAATTTTTCCGAAATATGATATAAATAAATATTACCAGGTAAAGGACATGAACCATTATTTTTACAAGAACAGATTTTTGTCGAATTTTTTGATATATATTTATTTGCAAAGATTCCAATATAAGCAGATATATTTACTGTAGATGAAACAAAAGCATCATTGGGTAATTGTGACAAACGAAATTTATCTGTTACAACAATATAATTTGTTAATAATCCTGTCATTAATTCATTTGCTTGAGTTATTCTTTCAATAATTTTTCTCGATTGTATCAAATTTGATGATATTGTTCGATATAAGAAATTCAAAGTAGTTGAAACTTTTGTTTCTAATAATTCTTCATTTAATAATATTGAAGTAATTAAACGAGAATTATTAAATTGTTTAAATGCATTTAAAACTGTAGTTTTTGCATTTTGACAAAATGTTCGAATTAATTGCCACATTGAACTTAAACTTGTTCGAACATCTATTGGCCAAATTAATGTTGAATCTGCTTTAAATATAAAATCAATCCATTTTTGAGAAATAAAATCACTTGAACACACTTGATGAAATGATGGATTTGTTTTAACAAATTTTTCATAAGGAATTAAAACTTTTGTACATGTACATTGTAAATTATTAGTATATGTTTTTAATAGATTTTTATAAACAGATTCACTTGGAAATAATACAGTTTTAGTCTCATTTTGTTGACTAAGGGAAGCGTATGTTGTTAAAATAATAAGAGAAACAAGAACAAGAATAATATATAGACGAGTTGATAAGATCTCACGACGAATTATTAATGGATCTGTCGTTCGTGAATCAAAAAGATTCCATGGAATCCATTTTTCGCGTATACTCTTATATAAAGATGGCAATAACACTCTTAGAGGCATATGACAATAGTTTCTTAAAATATAATGAGAAAAAGTGAACTATTTTTCAACATTTTCATAACGATTTATTAATAACTTATTTCGCAGATGAGTTCGAGAATAATATGAGATGATTTCCAGAAAAACTTGACCAAAGGTAATCAAGGGGATAGAATTTGAATCTGACCTCGATTTAAATCATTCAATAAATCTAGAGAATATCGATATGGATAGATGAGCGATAAATAACACGGAATAGTTTTTTGAAAATTTTATCAGTAAATAGTGCAGAAGGAATAAAATAATTGCAACTTCTCTATGTGGAGTAACATCTAGCTTTTGTTGATTTAATTCTCAGTGACTAATTAAGGTAAAGTCAAAAAAAAAGAAAACTTAAAAATAATTATAAATGAATAGGAGACTTTGATATATGTTATTGTTTCTCATCAAATGAATAAAAATATTTCGTGATCTACAAAGTCTTACCATCATAAATTGTCAAAAAAGTCTTTTGTAACAAACTTCACATTGAAATCAGTTAACTACAATGAACGCGTTTCCTTTTTTAAAATTAGTGTGACACAAAATGTTACCAGATGTTAGTTAGTTTCTATTGTATATAAGGAGCGCATGATATGAATATTGTAATTCTTTAGGTAGGATGCGGAAGAAAAATATTTCAGTCAAAATTTAGTGTGATTTTTCCTTCAAAAACATTGAAAATCAGGGTCGCTTAAGGAAATACGGATTTCCTGAGAAGAAGAAAAGTATAATATTGAAATAAAGGTTTTAAAGACAACATTTTATTTTGACGATATTTGAAAGAATACAAAAGCAGATTGACTTAATTGAAAGTTCAATAAACACCTTCCAAATAATTCACTCAAATTTCTCTAAAAAAATAAATCAAGCTTTTTTCTTATTTTATTCTTTATCAAAAACTCAAAAACAGAACATTCTTTGAGTGTGGGTGTGGATAGGTGGTGGTATAGAGATTCTCCTGTTTGTCACTTTCAAGCCACACCCTCAAGATAGCATCTGAAAGTAGAAAAGAATGAAATATTTATTTAATTCAAACAAATATTGTTCATCTGTCCATACAGAATTCTTATATAAATTTTGTACATTTTCAAACTTAACCCTTTCTGGCTTTTGGCTAGACTCGACAGTTAGAAAGGGCAATTCGCTTAGTAACATCAACCTTATTACCTCTCATATTCGCTCTAAAAGTTTGAGCTAAATCCGTCAACGTCCATATATTAATTACGTAACGCTAACTTACAACAAGCAGAAGCGATAACATGATTTCTGTGAATACATCAACGTTACATTCATGTCACACACTGACAGTTGCATTGTCGTCCTTTGAGAGATTTGAAAAAGCTATTCTTGTAACTGGTGGTATAATTAGAAATGATTAGTTTCAGCGTAGGAAAGTCAAACTTTACATTTCTTACAGTAATTACTGGTTCATCTTCGACATCCTGATAAATGTCATCGTTTACTTTTGAAATTTTTTGTTGTACCATTCAAATTTTTCCAACCAGGAAAGTGTCCAATTTGATCATACCTTGAAAAATCATTCATACCAAATGATTCCGATTGAGCACCACCAAGAGATATAACCAATTGTTGAGCTATAAACTCAACTTAAAATTCAACAGATAAATTTCAGAAGATGTTATTTGTTTGTATATGAGTCACGAATTGACGATAAATGAATCAAAAAAATTGTAAAAAAATTGCGATACCACTTGTTTCCTTTTAGTTGAATTCAATATAAACCCATGAGCATATCGAACGAATCGGCGCCACCCATGCATTGATTGTATCCGTTTATTGAATGTGGCCATGATATAGTTCTGTCAGGCTTACTCTTTCAATCATACCTTTCGACTTCACCTGCAGGTGTCGGACCAAAACAGTTTGAGAGTATGTAAACTGCTTTAGTGTCAAACCATTTAGTAACCACTATATGACCATCATCAGTAGTTAGAAAATCAAATGAACCCCTGCCTTCTCGCTTCAGCAGTTTGACAGGTTTTAGTAATGGCACATGTAAACGATTTGTTCTCATTGTAGATACAACATGATATTGCTTGACATTTAGAAATTTGATCAATCTGATTGTTGCGTAATAATTATCGTAAGCAATAAATGAATTTGGATGTAAATTTTGAGTAAGCCGGATCACTACATTACCAGCTGATCCAATATTCGAATCAATAGTTATCAACTGATTGTCACCTTCGATTTCAAATTGATACAAATAACTTGATTTTCCCTCACGTGCATATATTTTGTAACCCCAACTATGAGGTTTCGACGAATTATATCTTTTCAAATTGCTAAATCCTTTGTAAGGAACGATTTGTTCATCGGCACTACAAATTACTTCTGGTATTGCTGCTGACTGAAACTTTGTATTAAAATGATTTATAAGTGGTCGGATTTTGAACAGTTTATCATAGTTATTATCGGCTTTTGTTGGTTCTTCTTCATTGTTATTGAAATGAAGAATTGACAGAACTTCATCAAACCTATGACAGGTCAAAATAGATGATATAAGTGCTTGTTTTGTAGGCTTCGACCAATACATTCGATGTCTTGGAAGACGAATTACTGACATATATATCAATGCGACAATAAATTTTCTGATGTCTATTTCTGATATATCAGAAGTTTGAAATAACTTTTGATGTTTACATCTGTTTGATTCAGATGTAATTTTTGTAATCAATGTCACATCAACAAAATAAGCGAAAAAGCAGCAAGCGGCGTTTTTCTGGGTAGATTGCCAAAATATATGATGGGATTCAAGTGGCTTTCAGGAATATCAAATGACTTAAACTTTTGACGTTTCCATTTGATTTCTTCTTTTTGAAGATGGATTTTGATCATCTTCATCGAAGTTTTCATCGATATGACCAATCATTTCATCAGGTACCGAAGTATACATTTTCCAAATAGAAAATTTTAAAAAAATTGATGTAATGATCTCTTCAATTTGCTTGGACGTAATATATTTGCGATCGTTCTAGTGGGAGAATTTGTGTAACGTAACTTACAATGTGTGTATCACCTGAAAATATTGTTGCATCCACTATTTATTTACAAAACAGATACAACTTTCACACAAAATAATCAGTACAAATATTTGAGTACAGAGAAACCAAATCACACTAAAAGTAGTGAAATACACTTCTGTCAAATCAAAAGAAAACAGAATGTATTTAAACATACTTGAATGTATAGAAATGGACGAGAAAAAGATGATACATGCCATGATCAGCGCGTGGTCGTAGAAGAGAAAGAAAAAATGATGCTGTATACCCAGATGAATACCAATAAACTATAGCAAACAAATTTTTCCCTTATGGCACGATTACAGTGCGCGCTATAATAAAGGATGTTTTATAAAAAGTAACGGTTCCATTTTTGTTTTTGTTTTATCTTTGCTATATTCAAAAATAGACAGATGGCGGCCATATGTCGTCGAAGAGCAGCTTCTAAGCTACCATCCAGGAGAGATTGCAATGGATTTGTATTAGTCCTAAGAAAACACTGCGATGATCAAGGTTTTGAAAAAAATAGATCAAATTTCGATTTTTATATTCTAGGTTATAACTATATTTTAAAAATAAAAGATGGTATATGTATCTAATTTATCATTGACATCAGTAGTAATAATAATAAGAGAAATCAATAATTCTCCTATCGAATCCTTCGAGGCCATTGACACATTGAACGTTCGTTTTTTCGATTATAATTAAGTTTCATCTAAATATGTAACAGATGAAAAATCAGATCAATTCGTTAACATTTCAACATTTTCGATACAAACTTTGATTATAATATTTTCCATTTTTCAGAATATCGATATCAAAAGTAAAAAAACAAATTAGCTTTACAATTATTGATTTCTCTTATTATGAGTGATGTCATAATACCATTACCCTGGGTATCCGTTAAAAAATCGACAACAGTATATCCAAAAACCCGGAGGAATTCTAGTGAATTTGGTCGACACTCAGCGGGTAACGAGATAGATATCGACGAATCGCCTTAAAAGAAGTTGATGTTTAAGACCAGAGTATAATGGAAACACATAATGGTATTAGTGGCAATAAATGCTCTCAGAATCTATAAGAGAAGGTGATTCGGCACTTAACGCCTAAGTTTTCGAGCTAGAGTAGATGAGCATACGAAGCCCTCCGCGATGCATCACTTTTTCGAGTTGAAACCCTCAAGTTCTTTTGTCCACGTACCGGGTCTTTCCGCGTACCCTCACCCACACGCACGCCCTCGTAGTGCGTGATTGCTGGCAACGTGTGATTGATAGTGATCTAAGTGGATGTGGGCTCAACTCACTGAGTTGCACGAACTTTCCGAACAAGCTGATATATTGAAGAACAACAATTCCGACACCTTCCGAGATACTTTATTTCAAAATACTCTTATTACAGGCCTAACTGTTTCTTTATTAGTTGATGAATACGACTTACGCATGCCGAGAAACGGTTTTTCAATCAAATAATACGTCAGTGTAGAGATTAGCATTGTCAATGGCAATGTTAGTATCAACGAAGTGAAAAAAGCATTCAAAAACAAATCCTTGAACAATGAAATAACTAACGAGCGTTTGGCAATGTGAAATGCCACGAAATGATGAATAAGATACATTGAATAACTAATTGTACCAATATTCGCAATAAAACGTAAGACGATATTATCTTTTTGGTGAAAAAATGTTAAATATCCAATAAGGAAAGTTGCCCATAACGAGCCTTCAATAATTGGCCAAATAATTTTCCATGATGCAATTTCATTCCAACCACCCATTCGATGAAAAATAGTTATACTTATTATTATTCCTATTAGACCAGCTGGTAATAACCGAACTAACATTCGATTTTGGATATTAAAATTTTTCAAAAGATATGCAGCGACCATTCCACACATGAATTGATCTAATCTTCCTAGAATTGTCCAATAAGAAATATCTCGCGAGTTCGCACCCTCAACTACCGCACTAATTCGTATGATGAATGTCAAAACAAACATTAATGAGAATCTCATCAAGCCTTTTTTGTATAAAAATTGATTGAGATAAGGAAAAATCAGATAAAATTGAAATTCAACCGCGATTGTCCAAAAGACAATCGTATATTCGCCAAGACGAAGAGAACTATTATTAATATTCTGAAATGGTAATAACGTACCGAACAATTTCTCGATCGAAAACCTCCATGGGTACACACTGATCCCAATCATCATCATTGTTATCATCAACGGATAAATTCGCAAGATTCGATTGTATAAAAACCGAAAATATTCGATTTGTTCACCATTATTTCCATATGTAAAGATAAATCCACTTAAAACCATGAATAATGAAACTGCTGTTTTACCTTCGATAATAAACGACTTCAATGGATTCTTCGATGAGACTGGCCATTGTGAATTTTTCTTATCAGAAGATAGTTGATGAATTAATTCAATTCCATGATAAAGCACAATTAATATAGCTGCATAAGCCCGAATGTGATCGACTGATGATATATATTTAATGTTTCTACTTTCTACCATTGATTCGACTTGTTAAAAAATATTCGGCTTGCACATTAACGAGAAACTCGATATTTTTTCTAATAAGAAACGATTTTTTTATGCTTCATCTGTTTTCATTTCTTACCAACACTGTCGAGAGAAAAAGAGGAGGCACACGATAACGTGTATGAAATTAATTGCATACAACGACTAAATTCGGATGACTAATGCGGATAAAATTCACGAAGTCCAATTTTTCACTAAAATGATAGTGTTCACATTCTTTCGTTCTGATAAAAATTGAAATGTTTCCAATTCGGATTTTTTGTTAGTAGAGTGACTCGAATACGAGTAATCGTCACGAGACTGGCGTTCTGCGTAAACAAAGTAGAATCTTCTTCTTCGTTCTGAACAACGTCGCTTAGAAACTGAAATAATGTCGCGCAAAAAAAAATGTGGTTATTGCGACATCAGAATCATTTGGAAGAAAACATTGAAAAATGTCAGCAGCAACAACCACCGATAAACTTGGTGAGAAGAATCTTGAGAATTTCTCTTTAGTTTGGCTCGACGAAACCGCATCGAAGCATCCAGACGAGGAAAAACGACTTCGTACGGTGATCAGTCACCTGAAAAAGTTCGACGGTATCGATCAAACTGAATCTTATATTCAATCTGTTTCAAAAGAAGATCAAATTGTGTTCGTTGTCAATGGCAAATGCAGTCATGAAATCATCTCCCGAATCCATTTATTACCACAAATCTTTGCAATTTATATTTACGATTCGGAAATTACTGACTGTATGGCAGAATTCAATAAAGTAGGTCAATCTCTACACAATCATCGTTTCGATGAAATTCTATTTAGGTTAAAGGTGTGAATAAAGAATTGAAACTTTTAGTAGAGCAGATCATTGCCAATCATTGCGATAGAATCAATGGAAATCTCTCTCTCAATGTTTTCAATGCATCAACACGCAATCAGGAACAATCAACCTCATCGTTGAATGGACAGTTTATTCATTGTCATTTGTTAATCGATTGCCTTTTGAATATGATTCCGAAATCAACGGATAAAGATCAATTAATTGATTTATGTCGAAAATATTACAAAGACAATCCAACGGAATTGGCCATTGTTAATGAATTTCAACGGAATTATGTTGCTGATCGGGCATTATGGTGGTATACTAGAGAATCGTTTCTTTATCGACTGTTAAACAAAGCACTACGAACGCAAGACATCGATTTCTTGTTTTTATTCCGTTTTTTCATTCGTGATCTCGAAAATCAATTGAAACAACTACAATCACCCACGAAACTTCGCGTTTACCGGGGTCAAGTTATCTCCAATGATGAATTGGAAGCATTGAAAACATCCATTGGACAGTTTATTTCCATGAATTCCTTTCTCTCAACCAGCGTTGATCGTCGATCGGCAGTTTCGTTTCTTTACAGTTCAACAGCATCAGCCGATCTCCAGCGTATTCTTTTCGAAATCGATCTTGATCCGAGTTTAGCAGGAATCAAACCATTTGCCAATATCACATCGCATAGTTTCTTCACCGATGAACAAGAAGTTTTAGTTATGTTAGGATCGATCTTCCGCTTGGTCAATCTCGAATACAAAGATCGAGCTTGGGTTGCCCAATTGAGTTTATGCAGTGATGAAGATAATGACACAAAAGCAGTTTATGATTATATTAGAAATGAATACGGAGAAGGCGAACAGGGCTCAAGTCTTTTCTCATTTGGTGTTCTTCTTTTCAAAATGGGTCAATATGAGAAAGCTGAACAGTATTATCATCGTTTACTCAATGAATTACCGAATGATCATGAAGATTTACCTTCTTGTTATCATAATTTGGGTATGATGGAAAATCATCGTGGAAATTATACGGAAAGTTTGCAATGGTTGAACAAAGCTCTTCAAATGTATACCCAAACGTTGAAATCGGATGATCCAATCATTGCGCGCACTTATAACAGCATCGGGGAAGTGCAATTACGAACAGGNTCTCTACACAATCATCGTTTCGATGAAATTCTATTTAGGTTAAAGGTGTGAATAAAGAATTGAAACTTTTAGTAGAGCAGATCATTGCCAATCATTGCGATAGAATCAATGGAAATCTCTCGCTCAATGTTTTCAATGCATCAACAGGCAATCAGGAACAATCAACCTCATCGTTGAATGGGCAGTTTATTCATTGTCATTTGTTAATCGATTGCCTTTTGAATATGATTCCGAAATTAACGGATAAAGATCAATTGATTGATTTATGTCAAAAATATTACAAAGACAATCCAACAGAATTGGCCATTGTTAATGAATTTCAACGGGATTATGTTGCTGATCGGGCATTATGGTGGTATACTAGAGAATCATTTCTTTATCGACTGTTAAACAAAGCACTGCGAACGCAAGACATTGATTTCTTGTTTTTATTCCGTTTTTTCATTCGTGATTTAGAAAATCAATTGAAACTATTGCAATCATCCACGAAACTTCGCGTTTATCGAGGTCAAGTCATCTCCAATGATGAATTAGAAACATTGAAAACATCCATCGGACAGTTCATTTCGATGAATTCCTTTCTCTCAACCAGCGTTGATCGTCGATCGGCACTTTCGTTTCTTTACAGTTCAACAGCATCAGCCGATGTCCAGCGTATTCTTTTCGAAATCGATCTAGATCCGAGTTTAGCAGGAATCAAACCATTCGCTAATATCACATCGCATAGTTTCTTCACCGACGAACAAGAAGTTTTAGTTATGTTAGGATCGATCTTCCGATTGGTCAATCTCGAATACAAAGATCGAGTTTGGGCTGCCCAATTGAGTTTATGCAGTGATGAAGATAATGACACGAAAGCAGTTTATGATTATATTAGAAATGAATACGGAGAAGGCGAACAGGGCTCAAGTCTTTTCTCATTTGGTGTTCTTCTTTTCAAAATGGGTCAATATGAGAAAGCTGAACAGTATTATCGTCGTTTACTCGAGGACGTGGCAAAATTTGGAGTGGAACCAGTTTTGAGTGAATTTCTGGTTTCTGATTTCTGATTTCTGATTTTTCAGCAGTATTGTGTGGAAATAAACGGAAAAGAAGAAATCAGAAATCCACTTTTCAATGTAACAGTTTCAAAATCATCTTTGATATATAGACTACTCTGCATTATTCTAAGAAAGCCAGAAATCAGAAATCTGTTCTTCGATGTAAATTTTTCAAGATCTTCTGTCATATACAGACTACTCTGTGTTATTCTCAGAGGACTAGAAATCAGAAATCTACTCTTCGATGTAAAAGTTTCAAAATGTTCTATAATATATAGAATATACTCTGCGTTATTCTCAAAGAATTAGAAATCAGAAATCTACTTTCCAATCAAAATGTTAGGTATTCTTCGGTAATATACGTTAATATTTTCATCAACATATTAGGACCAGTTTCAGTTATCCTTAGAGAACTAGAAATCAGAAATCTACTCTTCGATGTAAAAGTTTCAAAATATTCTATGATATATAGACTACTGTTTCATTCTTAGAAAAGTAGAAATCAGAAATCTACTCTTTGATGTAAATGTTTCAAAACTTTCTATATGTAGACTACTCTGTTTCATTCTGAGAGAACTAGAAATCAGAAATCTACTTTCTAATCAAAATTCTAAATATTCTTCTGTAATATCAGTTAATATTTTCATCATCTTGTTGAGACTAACTTCAATTATCCATAGAAAAGCAGAAATCAGAAATCTACTTTTCTATGTAAATGTTTTAAAATGTTCTATGATATGTAAACTACTCTGCATTATTCTGAGAGAACTAGAAATCAGAAATCTACTCTTCAATGTAATTGTTTCAAAATGTTCTATGATATATAGACTACTGTTTCATTCTGAGAGAACTAGAAATCAGAAATCTACTTTCCAATCAAAACTTTAAGTATTCTTCTGTAATATCAGTGAATATTTTCATCATCTTGTTGAGACTAATTTCAATTATCCTTAGAAAAGCAGAAATCAGAAATCTACCTTTAAATGTAAAATTTGGAAGATTTTTCTATATAATCCGTGGAAATCTTCTAATTTATACAATAAACTGAGTGAATGGCAGAAAAGTAGAGGTCAGAAAAGAGGAGGATTAGTCTGCAAGTCAAATGGTAAGTAAATGAAAACAAAATAGTGAAGTCATTCACATATGATGTGTCATTTTTTTCCGTATCGCAGTATGTCCAGCGGGAACCGGATAACTTCCATGATACCTGGAAGTGTAATACATTAGCAACTTCTTTATTTCAATTTATACTCTCCTCTACATAACAAAAAGGCTGATCTAAGGGATATCGTCACTATTATTCGAAAAGAAAAAAATCAGAATAGCCTGGATGAAAGAAGCGGTTTGTAATTATATGTAATGTCATAAGTTTGTTAATTGCAAAAAAGTTAATGAGGAAACTTACATTTTTTAGCGATTATGCGTATAGTTTTTCAGGATATCCATACGTCTGATAGTATACAGCATGAGAAGACTTGTGAGCGGAGTGTCTCATTAGTAAAATGTGGCAGTCATAGTTGAAATAAATATTCATGTAGAATTATCAACAACACGATAATCATTTGATACTCTATTGCACTTAACTTTTTGTAATATTATCTTCATGCGATATAAAAGATTTCTCAATACTACTTGCATATTTAAGTAGTAAATATATACGGACACTTTCGCAATAATGTCTTAAACGTAACTGTAAAATATATACTGACGTTGACGCTTGAAACTGCATGCGAGGGAGAGATATCTATAACAGCCGGGGCGTCTCTAATGCTGCAATGAAGAGTGTGAAGTGGACGCTAAACTCTCGAGTAATAAGTCACTATCACTATTGTTTTTCGGAAAATACATATTAATTCCATAGAATGTCTGTCGCTTTGACTCAATGTTCATGGAAAAAACATTATTTATTACTTTTTGGTTTCAGAATACATCTAAGATGGCATTTTCCTACAGAAGCGCTGCGAAAATCAGTACCAAACCATTAAAAAGTGTGATACGTTCCTAAAACTTTTAGAAGCACGTAAGGATGTAAAAATTTCTGCTAAATCCTGCTGTGAGTACACAGCATTGTACTAGAATTAATATACCATCGACTCCTTAGAGTATTTACTCTCGACGGTTAATAGAAAATAGTTTTAGTTGAAAGATGGAATTCCTTGCCAGTTTGTCAAAATAGTGCAACTCTTATTTGTTGTCCTTACGATAAAATCAAAAGAGAAACGTAATTCGAGCAAAAACTAAGACGTATATCATAACTAATAGGCAGCCCTAAATATCCAATACTTGCATAGGATTTTCTATACTGCCTTACGATTTGACATTTTTCTTTAACATTAATAGCGTGATATACCACTGGTGTTACTATTGAAGCAATAGTAATTTACTTTTTATAAATAGGAGGACTTAATTTACTTCAGTTTCATTTTAGAACCTCTTTTCTTCTACGCAACCTTACATGTGAACGTCTAGTCGTTCGTCGGCCTCCCTCCGGTCGGCCACTCACGGCTAACCGTTGTTATGTTTCCCTATAAGTCAGCTTTTAATGGCACATTGATTTTCACACAAAATAGTGCATTTTCTTGCAACTCTTCGGAATACATCTGCAAGCTTTCAGTCATACAATCTAAAGAAGAAACTGAGAAAAAGGACTACCATTTAATAAATCGCTGCAAACTACATAATATGAGCACTCATTCAAGTCTTTCTTATAGACATTGTTGTCCACATTATTGTGACATATAATTTTATACGGAAGAGCTGTATGCGCAGATAAAATTATACCTTCGTTTATTTCTTCCTTTTGAATTGCATCGTTCTGATACAAGACATCTATTTAAATACTCGTTCATAAGAGAGAACGCAAGAAAAGATCATGTCAAATAACATAAAAATGCACCAAAGCAAGGACACAATGCGAATAATCCGTTGGATAAGACAATCGAAAGGACAAACAGTATGTGTGCAGCGCATGTAAGCGGGAGGATTATAATCATCTCGCGAGTCGTATCTGATAAAAAATTATAAACGTTCTGTCCTACCCATTGTCAGATTTCTGATACTCAATACAATTATTGTACAATATGTTGGTGAAATGTGACATGTGCATCATTTCGTATTTTCCGTAATATGTTAAATACTTAATCCAGAGCGTATTGTATTCGTTTTTATTATACTTCTAGCCGACGACCAGTAGCTCTGGATAGCACGTTGGTTTACAAAACCTAAAACACGAGCGAAGAATCAACGATTCGGATAACAGTAACAAACCAAGAAAAAGAGATAGAAGGCAAGAATCAGGAATGGAGAAAAGAAAAAAATTGCCAAAAGCGTCATAAACATATAATAAAGTAATTGATTACCTGATCTTCTGATATCGTGCATTATTCTGCTAATGACACCTCTTTATCGTGGTGAGGAATCGAACCTTCTAATGTTTGAATTTTAGGTGTATATAAAACCAATATGTCGTCGCCGACAGAGCATATTGTATTTTTTTACACCAGAAGTGTCGTTTTGTAAATCCAAATTAACTCTCTTTAGGCCGAATTAAGAGTACTTATGTAGATGACTTAGATCTCAACCATACTGTGCCAACAAGTATACTGTAGAAGATTTTATCAGTGTATCTGCTCCTCTTTCACCTCTTTCTTTCAATCTTTCTTCTTCGTTGTATCATCTATAAAAGACACTGTTCTGTATAATATAAGATACAACTGGAATGTAATATAATATACTGAACATCATCTACATGAAGAATAACGCGATAACGTTATTCGTCCAGTTTGCTATTGTGATCACAAAAAAATAAAATAAATGAAATACTGCAACAGCAACAAAATATTATTTCCTTCTCATCTTTATTTTCGTTAAACATACTTGTGATATTGTCCATGACATGTGCCATAAATAGAACCAAAGAAATCTGCCAATATAACTATATTTTCGAACGTCCGAGAAATTGGGCGATCTTCGCTCTAAACACTGCGATAAGGAAAAAGAAGAAATAACACGTCATATATGAATGACTTCACTATTTTGTTTTCATTTACTTACCATTTGACTTGCAGACTAATCCTCCTCTTTTCTGACCTCTACTTTTCTGCTATTCACTCAGTTTATTGTATAAATTATAAAATTTCCACAGATTATATAGAAAAATCTTCCAAATTTTACATTTAAAGGTAGATTTCTGATTTCTGCTTTTCTAAGGATAATTGAAACTAGCCTCAACATGACGATAAAATATTAACTGATATTACCGAAGAATATTTAGAATTTTGATTAGAAAGTAGATTTCTGATTTCTAGTTCTCTCAGAATGAAACAGTAGTCTATATATCATAGAACATTTTGAAACATTTACATCAAAGAGTAGATTTCTGATTTCTACTTTTCTAAGAATAATTGAAATTAGTCGCAACATGATGGTGAAAATATTAACTGATATTACCGAAGAATATTTTAAATTTTGATTGAAGAGTAGATTTCTGATTTCTGATTATCTGACTTGGATCAAACAATATATTTTTAAGTCTTGATTCTTAAATTTAAGCATATTATTTTGCTCATATTTAGTCCACAGAAACCGTACGGAGTTCTCGAATTTCAAAATGCGAAAATTTTTAAAATTTTGAAAGTTTCAGTTTTCAAAATTTAAATTTTCAGAAATTTTGCCATATTTCTTTGAAAAATGGTACCAATTTTAAATTTGCCACTTTATGGTTTACTCAAGGAATTACCGAATGATCATGAAGATTTACCTTCTTGTTATCATAATCTAGGTATGATGGAAAATCACCGTGGAAATTATACGGAAAGTTTGCAATGGTTGAACAAAGCTCTTCAAATGTATACCCAAACGTTGAAATCGGATGATCCAATCATTGCGCGCACTTATAACAGCATCGGGGAAGTGCAATTACGAACAGGAGATAAGAGTAGTGCATTGGAATCGTTTACAAAGGCGTTAAACATCCGTAAAAAAGCTTTCGGCGAAGATCATTTACTCGTTGCTATGTGTTATCATAATATTGGAAATATTTATCAAGAAGAACGGAAATTCCAACAGGCGTTTGAATATCATCAAAAATCTTTTCTCATCCGACAAAAACATCTTCCGAATGTTCATCCAGATCTAGGAGCAAGTCTTCACTGTCTTGCCGGAATTTATCTATGTATGAATTACCCCGATCAAGCATTGGATTATTATAACAAAGCATTGAAAATCTATCAAAAGACATTACCGAGTACACATTCGGATTTAGCTATGCTATATTATAATCTTGGTCTTCTTTATAATGGGAAAAACAACTTTCAATTAGCGTTGACGAATTTTCAAAAAGCGGCAGAGATTTTCAAGGCAACTCTATCTGCAACTCATCCGTTTATAGCTGCAGTCCAACAGCAAATTCAACAAATTTCAAATAGACTAAGATAATTAGTTTGATTACTTCTTCTCCTGAAATAAAGATATTCTTCTGCTCTTTGACAACTTTTGAAAGAAGAAGTGAGAGCGCTAATGGCATTACACGCAGTTTTATATACTAACAGCAGTGACAGGAAGGGAAAAGACCGATAAAAACGTCATTGTTTCAGACTATGAAACAAACCGTTGATTATTTGTAATAGCAATAACTCAAATCTGTTTTTGTGTATCATGATACAAAAACATCTGAAAATGTGATAAGTTTATTTGAATAACTACGATAAAAACCAAAATTTCTTTGCTAACATAAACAACATGATCATTAAATACTTCGAATAGGCTATCTCATCGGAAAATGCCAAAGTACATAGAGATTCTCACGGTTATACTGGGTAAAAAGAACAGGATAATTCCTTATAGTGTGTCATAGGAATATCTCATAGACATAGATAAATCTACAGCTGAAAGATATATCAAAATGCGGCTAAGCGTAATTATATCGCAGTTGAGTCATATGATTTTGATTGAGTTTGTTGTATTCGTCTGTTTGTTTCATTTGATGTATCTTCGATGCTTCAACTTCTGCTGGTTGTCCAACATTCTCTGTTTCAAAATTGGGATCTTGCGTTGCACAAACATTTCTCCAATGTTGAATTTGTCGCTGTTGTATACTAGATGCTCTTGTCAATACGGCTTGCTTTCTCTTCATCTCGCTTAGCTTTTCTTCGACCTTCTGTTGTTCTGTCTCTCTTTTGATTCTCACTTTGTTCATAGCATTGACAAGATTCACTTTACCGTCGTAGTTATCCAAGATTTGTTTCAACGATTGTTCTGCATTTTCCAATGAAGTCTTCTTCATCTTAAGGAGTTCCTCGTCTTTGCTTTTGTTAGTTCGACTTCGTTTAATATTCTCGTCGATCTTCTCCATATGAGTATCAATGTTCACTACTTTACTATTGATTTGTTTCAATTCGATACGATTATTTTCCAATTTCTGATCTTGTTCGTCACGCTTTTGTTGAACTTTGGATATGTCTGATTCTTTTCGTTTGATTTTCGATTGTAAATCATCCAATTCCATTTGTTTCTCATCGAAAGACCGTTGGCATAGTTTCATTCTATCTGTCAAACGGCTAATCTCGTTCTGATGTTTTTCCTTCTGCTGGTTTTGTTTTCCTAATTCTATCTGATTTTGTGCATGTTTTTCATCGAATTTGACTTTTTGTTTTTGTGCTTGGTGTAGTAATTGTTGTTGTTCAATCAGATCGTTTTCCAATTGCAGCGCTGATTTAAAAGCGTTTTTCTTGTTGGTTTGAATATTTTCTAAAGTGTGAACGGCACTTTGCAAAAAAAGATCTGTCTCATGAATCAGTTGTTGTTGTTGTCGAAGTTGTTGCTCACATGGCTCAAGTTCAACAAGACAAGCAGTTTGTTCGCTTTGCATCTGTTTAATATCGTTCTGTTTCGATGAATACTGTTGATCCAGTTGACGTAGTTGTTCTTCGTATTGGCTGATGTCGAGATTTGTTTGTTCGATTTTCGATTGAAGAGCTTCTTGCGATTGCTGCAGCGAAGAGATTTCTCTTTTCAAACTGTTTATTTTTCTGTTCTCCTTATCATCTTCGGACTGAACTTTGCTGATCGCTTTGTTCTTCTCCTTGATTTTCTTTGTAGTTTCTTTGCAATCTGTCGATAACCGTTCCCAGTTGCTTTTTGCGGCATTAATAGCTACAGTCTGGTTTCCCACTTGGGTCTTCAACTCGATTACCTCGCGTACCTGTTTGTCTCGTTGTTCTTCAGCTGTTTTTAAAGTCTCTTTCGCTGCATTGAGTTCTTCCTGATATTGATTTGTTGCCTTTTGCTTTTTGAAATGTATCTGTTCTTGTGCTACTCGAGCATTTGTGCATTGCTGGAGAATCACTTTAGTTCTCTCAACATCATTTTGGCATTGATCAACGAGATCTCGAGCTTGTTGAAGAGCGGTTTGATCTTTGGCGTTCGTTTCCTGCAGTTTTCTCTTCGCACTATCGAGTTTTGCTTGGAGTCCTATAAGTTGATTTATAAGTCGATTTTCTTGCTGTTTGATTCGGGTTTCTTGGTCTCGAGCTTCTTCTTCTTTGGCCTCACTTTGTCGCAAACTCTTTTCAATTTGTTGCACTTTTTTCGTTTGTTCTTTGACATCTTGTTCGGCTGTACGACATTGCTGTTGCTTACTGTGCAACTCGAAACTAAGTTGCTGTTTCTTTTGGATTTCTTGTCCTAATTCTATTTGAAACTGATTTCGTTCTTTCATTTGCTTGTCCAAATCCGTTTTCAAAGCGTTTAATTCAGTTTGCAGAGTCTTTAAACGTTCTTCGAGTGCTGCGTGGTTTTCTTCAGCTCTTCTGAGTTCATCGTTTTTAAGAGTGAACTTCTGAGAAAGCTTCTGTTTTTCATCATTCAATGTGATCCTCTCTTGGTTTTTCGCTTGTATGTCACGTCTGGAAAAGAGAATGGTTGAATTGATTTGATCTCTCCTCATTGAACTTACTCAGTTCTTTGTTTTCTTTCCAATAATTCTTTAGATAATTGTTCCTCTTTAACAATTAACGCTTTTAACCTGTTCAACTCTGTTCGACTCAGTTGAGCTTTCGCTTCTAATTCTTTGATTTTGCTTTGTATGTCGCTTTTTGTTTGTTGAACACGTTCGAATTCTAGTTGAGCTTGATTTTCTTCTGCTTGTAGTTGTTCTTTGTATTGATTGTATTCATTGATTCGATTTTTCTTCATATCGATGGCTTGTTCGATATGTTGAATGCAACTGGCGACTTTTTTCATTTCTAATTCAAGACGATCACGATTCAATTCAGTTTCGTTCAATTGTCGTTCGAGTTCGCGTTGTCGTTCTTCCACAACAGCAAGTTGTCTCTCAATTTCTGCTAAATCACTTTGACATTGGCCAATTTTTCGTTCGATTTGTCGAACTTCTTTGTTCAGCTGTTCCGAGTCTTTTTTCAATTCTTCCAATTGTTCATTCAATCGTTCACCCTGCTCGGCAAATTGCTTTTGTTTGTTTGCAATCTGCTGTTGTTCGTATTCGAGTTCTTTGACTTGTTCGAGTAGACGAGTCTTCTCACTAAGGAGTCGAGATTTTTCTTCTTGCAAACTTTCGATTTGATCTTCATTGCGTTGTATTTCTTTTTCTAAACGATTGGATTCCGATTCATAGTTCTGACATTTCTTTTGCCACTTGATCTTGTCATTATGTAAATTTTGAACTTCGTCGTTGATCTTTTCTATGTTCGCGTTTGTTCCTTCTAATTCATCTTTCAATCGATCTATTTTCCCCGACTGTTCTTCGATCTTACGTTTAAAGTCTTCAACTTCTTTCGACATGAGTAATTTAGCAGCTTCTGCCTTTTGAAGTTTTATCTTATTCGTCTGCTGAGTTGTGTTTTGTTCTAAAAATTCTTCGTCGATATCTTTCATCATGTAAGGCATCGTGTTGCCATTTTCTACCTCGTCTATCATTGTGACAAATCTTTCCTTATAAGCCAAAGAATTCTGTTTTTATACCCAAACTGTGCTTAATGACGTCACTGGAAAATTCTTCCTTTCGCAACGATGAGAAAAAGGCATACTGGGTTTTTTATCATGAATTTCGCTTGCCTATTGCTGTTCTCTTATGATATCCGACAAAAACAGATCCAAAAACAAAAAAAATGAAATCACCCTGTTTCTTGTGTTGGAAAGAATGTGCTGCAAGAAGGATTGACATTTTTTATTATTCTCTTTCATTACCTTTTTTAACTGGATTCTTCCTGTGCCATCAGTATATAAGATTATGTTTTTCTCTCGTCTCATTCATGCTGCTGATCGGCGTTGAGAAAGGGACAATATTTACCGTTAGGAGACTTTTTTCTTGCTTCCTTCAACATCATTCTTTTAGTCTCAGTGATTTATAATATCTGCTGCGATAGTGGAAATTGTGGGTACAATTTCCATGAAACTTGCCTTTTCCCCACTTATATGAGATCGAATAAGCCAACGTCACAGTTATTAGAACCTTTTGTCCGCTATTTGACACTCAAAAACGATTCGTTTTGTTTTACTTTGTTAGAAACTAAGATCCGTACGTTAAAAATACAATAAACTGTATAATCCATTGGTCTATCTAGCAATGACAGATCATTCATGGGTATCGGCTTTTGATTATTTGCAATCCAAGACAGGCTTCAATGAAGAAAATTTTCACAAAATTCATCACTGGTATACGGAAAAATGTGGTGGAGATTTCGATTCGGTAGAAGATGAACAAGAAGTTTTGCAAAAGATGGCAAATCAACTGAAAATCAAGCTAGATGATGATGATGATCAAGGCATGGCATTGTTACGTCAATGTGTTGTATCAGATGACGAAAGCCAATGTCGAACTCTTGTCGAACATAAACTCTCTCAAATGAAACCAATCACTCCAAGAAAATCGGACCCCACTACATCGGTCAAACCGATTGCAAGTGGTAATCTTTGGAAGCGATATTGTTTGATTATTTCAGTATCTCCTTTCAGGCTTTTCTTCATCGACCATTCGTGGAATGATTACAACACTCACCGAAATTGATTGTGTACTCACCATCAAGAAGGCTTTCTCTGAAGTTTCGGGCTTTATTCAATCATTTCTATTGAAACCAATCAATCGGTGAGTTTTAGTTTCAACAAAAAAGATACGATTTTCGAGTTTCTCTATTCAGCACAAACCAGCCATCAACCATTTTGAATTCCGATCAGGAAGTGTTACTTGATAATCAATCGATACTTTATCACTTTATTGGCCAACAAGTCTCTGAAAGGCACACAAATGCGTCCGCTAGTCCTTCGGATCTAACCAATTTTCGTCTTGTCGAGCCGATCAAAGTGAAAGATGCTTTTGATGAATGGACTTACGATCATCTACGTGGTCTATTTGATTTGGATCTCAAGCCTCACACCAGCAATACAACCTTTCCAACTCGGTGGTGTTTGTCCGACAATGTTTCAATCTACTGTCGCATTCAACAGATAGATTCCACTGGAAGTACTCCATCTTCATTAAAAAACTCTGATCGATCAACCTCGATTCCAGTTGATAAATTTCTACGTCATAGTCGTTCCCAAGATAACAGCGGTCGGAGCAGTACTCGGCGTGCCCCATTCCTTGACAGAAGTATATCTGAGTATCCGAATTCCGTTAATGGAAGTCGGAAACAAGATGGACAGGGAACAGATGATGAACGTGATGACTTATTTTCGTTGATGAAAGGTTTGTTTACAAATATCTTATTTAATATCAAATTGGTTTTTGATTTTCAGAGAAGAGCGTTCCGTCCGTTGCAGAACTTTATGCTGATCTACATTTAGTCAAACTTTATTTTCGTTATATGCTACGTGAACATCCAGCTGTGAAAGAGATTGAAGATCTGGCTAAAATTGACATCAAGTGTTTAAGTTTTGCATTTGAAGAGATTGAATCGGAAATTTTCAACGATGACAAATTGTTTGAGAGAATGAAGGAGTTTTTCCTTCCGTTGACAATCTCAGAAGAAGAATTACGACGACACTGGTCTTCGAACGGAAATATTCAATGCGTTTGGGAAGAAAAACGCCAAAACTTGCACAGGAAAGGGAAGGAACTCGAGCGTAAGTTGGTCGAAGCACAACAAATCGAACAAGAATTATCGTCGAAAACAGATGAAATCGAAGAGCAAATTGATGAAACAGCGAAAAAATCGTTGGCGATAAAAGAAAGACAAGATTCTCTTGAAGACAGTTACAAACAAAAGAACATGGTTACCCGATTTCTGCAAAAGAAGCTGAAGCAAGGAAAGAGAACTGAAAAGGAAATTGAAGCCGTTTGCGAAGAATACCAACGATGTAAACAGATCAAAGATAAACTGATGAGCCAATTGAGCAAATGTAAAGAGAAAGAAAAGAAAGCTAGCGAGAAAGTCGAAGATTTGGAGAATCAAATCGAAGAAACAAAGGTGGCCTTAAACAGGATTAATACCAAACTCGACAAAAAACCTGGACCAGTCGATACTCAGTTAGTAAAACCACCACGTGGACTGATTCTCTATGGACCACCAGGTAAATCTCAGCTACTCGTTCCGAGAACAGGATGAAATTAATTGTCATTTGTTTCTCTATGGAACAGGTACGGGTAAATCAGACATATTGAAAAGACTGGCACAGAAATTAGGCATCACTCTGGTCAGTCAACCCTTAGCTGCTGGTGAATTGAATCGACCACTCGTTGGACAAAGCGAAGAGATCTTGATTGCCTTATGTTCTCGTTGTTCACACATACCCTATGCGATGTGTGCACTTGCCATCGATGAAATCGATTCTTTAGCTCCTAAACGTGGCGAAAATTCCAGTGAAGGCAAAGTCGATAAGATCTCAGTTCTCTTATCGTTAATCGAAGGTATCAAGGATGTGCCGAACTTGATGATCTTCAGTGCAACCAATCGATTGCATATGATGGACGAAGCATTTCTACGCCGTCTGTCGGGTAAATTTTTCGTTGGTCGACCATCGTCGCAATCACGCACTAGTATGCTCGGGAGAATTCCTTTCTGGGCTCTCGATCCTGAATTGCTCGATCAACTTTCTATTGCCACGACTAACTTTAGTGGAGCTGCTGTCAAGTAAACACTTTCATCATCTTTTGTCTGTAAAACTCACACTGATATTTCTAGAGCATTGGGTCGAGCAATAACAACTAAATGTATCAAAATGAATAACGCTAAGCCCATTTCAGAAATGGATGCTCTGACATTAGCAGATCAAATAGCTCAATATCATCAAATCTATATTGGCAGTGAAACTTTACCTCGTTTACTCAAACGCAATCAGCAAGATACCTCTCGTCGTCCTATTCATTCATTGTCGACCGATGAAAAGTATACTGGCCGTATGATTGTCGATTTGCATGAACAATACGTACGTATGGAAGTGTTCGAACCAAAAGCGAAGGAAAATGAATGCGTTTTATCAGTCATCGAACGTAAATTATATCCGAATGAAACAAACGTTCAAACTTTATTAGAACGCCTAACTGCATATGGCAAAAGTCAAAATGTTCAACTTCTTCAATTAATCGATCTGAATTTACTTGCGTCACAGAGCGCCTACGATCAGACAAAGATCTATGAAACGCTGAAAGATCGTTATGATGAATATGTTTCATATACTCGTTCGATGATTATTTATGATATGGATGCATTAGTAGGTGTCAACAAATCAGAGAATGATTCAAATATGGGCTCATCGACGAGTTATACGATCAGCAATCAAGGTATATATGCTTATGTACTTGCTCGATTTCGTGATCGAGTCATGGAAGATAATCAAGGAGAAAAAGGAGACAGTATTCAACGATGGGCAGTTGCTATTATTCGTGAGCCGTATCTTTTACGTCAATTTGTCGCAGACGTTCAATTTCCGCGATCACAACGTGAAGAAGAAGAACTTGAAACGGAACGACGTTTGGCAGAAAAACTTCTCAAATGTGTCAAATGCCAAGATTTCTACATCGAAAGAGAAAATCGAATGGGTACGTTTCTGAATACAAACACTGAAACCTAATCACAATGTTCATTGTAGGTAGCTGTAATTTTCACGACGGATTTCTCTACGACATCTCAACAGATGAGCTGAGGAGATGTACCCCAAGCGAAGCATTAAAAGAGTTAAACGTACTGGAATGCGATGCTTTTCAAAAGCGAGATTCATCGGATACATACGAACGGCAAAAAAATAAGTTCAAGTGGATCTGCTGTAACGAAACGTTTTCTGGTGTGTGCAAAGGTGGGTGTAAAAGAGGCAAACACGGTTTCTTTTGGAATGAATATCAACCATCAGTTCATGGGGTGAGCACGAAAAAGATCAACCCACCACAACAAGTGACAATCGAACAGTGGGAAAATGCTTGTGTAACCAACGAAGAATACGAAGAAAAATGGCAAGAATTGCGCAGAGATGATTGATTCTCATTAATCTTTTTAGTCAGGAAATTGTAATCGATATTTTATAAACGCGAGATTTAAGTGAACAGATTTTATTCAAGAATTCGAAAATCTCATTTTTATGGACTTTTAACGCTTGAGTATCAAGGAAAATAACATTCATTCATTTAATTTCCATTCGACATCTACTCGGAAAAAAATTCTTGTAGTGTTTTTCTATGCACAGTTTGCCGATACAAAGGTTCCAAGAAAAAAGTTGATATGATAATTAAAAAACAGAAACAACACGTATTTCCATTGTTATGATTACGAGATATATTCAATTTTTCTATACCTATAATCATTCTCTACATTTCAGTTTACATTACAAGGGTCTCATCGACTTCAGCCACTATTTTATAAATAAAATATTTAACAACGAGTATAACAGACGAAATTTCTTTGGTCGAGCATTTTTTGACATATAAACTTTGATTTGAAACAAGAAGTATTGAGTGGGAAAATCCAAATTATATTCTTTAGACAATAAAGAAAAACTTCTATAAATCACGATTGTGATATATACATATATGTTGTATAGTAAACTGATTTCAATCCAACGGATTCCATGGACAAGAAATATTTTTCGAACTTGCGACGAAAAACATCACTGAAACCTTTTCTTCTCCATCATCAAGTTCAATATAGAAGAAACATCAAACTTCTATACAATGCGACATTCATTACTATTGTGGATGGAACATAGTCGAAAACCAACTGATGAAACCTTTCAACAAGGTCGAAACGTGTCTGGAGTTTGCTTCGATATCTTAGTGTGAAAGAAGAACAGATGAAAACTAATTTTATTTTTAGTTATTAAATAAATCGATTTTCACAAATCAGATTTCACCATATCCACTTTTTGAATCACTTGTTTTATATTTCGCGTTTCTAGTGCTTTATGTGTCAATCGAAATTTAGCATTTGCCACATTACCCTTTTGTATAAAAGTGACTACAGCACCAATTACATCGTGATCCTCAATAATATTATCTAATTTCATTGTGTGACCATAGTGCGGACAATATGGATACAAACGCAAATATTAATTAAGCTGCAATATGAGGAATGACAGTTTGGACAAATGCCTTGGATATTCATATACCTGTGGAAGTGATGCTGTTCCCGCGACTATGTTGACGATTGCCTGTACATCAGTTATTATATGTTTGTTATCAATTGATTCACCTAAAATAATTATATTTAGAGCAAAAGATCCTACGAAAGAATTCCACATTCTCAAACTAGTTTGAGAAAAGTATATGAATTGAAAAATACATCCTATTCTCTGTTGTTCAACATTACAGAATAGGATGACTATACTCGAACATACCTGATCCAATGACAAACGAATTCTTTTGATGAATAAATAATACTGCAAACACAAAAATAAGAACAAGAAAAGAGCGCATATTAGATAGCATAAATATTTAGAGTGAGTTAACAGATGATACACGCCTTATTTAATAATCTCGCCAGTTACGATCTATATAGACTCAGTTAGCTATCTATTGCTGATATCCTCTCATATAAACACGAAAAAACATACTGTTTTCTCTTCAGTTCTTTCCATGGTTTACAATCCTTATTTGCTTTTCATGACACAGCATCATGGGAAATAAAAACTGATAACAGATAACATTTGAAAAGCTCTCAAGTGTTGTGTATAAGAAAAATTTCGTTTTATTTTCGTAACATTTGATAGTATAAACGAATCTTTAGAGGATAAAACAATATTTACCAGTATATGTTTAATTTCTGCACAGAATTTATTTAGTAAATACAATGAGTTTGACGACGTAAATGAAGGCAAAACTATGAAATTAGGAGAAGAGTATAAGAATTGCTTCATATAATTCAGATGAAACATTTTGTAATTGAAATTGAACGGGTCCATCAAACCAGACGACGTGTCCCCTGTCGATATGGCCAGACGATAAGGGAAAATCATGTTTAGAATTGATTTTCAATTGACCATTTGTTAATGAAATGAAAATTCCAGAAAACTCGAATAACTGATCTCCACTCGTTTCATTCGCATTTAATTTCAATCGATACGCTCGACATCCAACAAGATTTACTTTTGCAATAGGAGTGTATTTATCATATTCAAGATTATTATCCAAAGGAAAAGATTTCTCTTGTAAGACTTCAATGCCAACAAACCAAGCATCAGTAAGACTTTCATTCAGACATTCCACACGATGTATAAGCGGATTGTTTCGATATTCTCCAGAGAAACAATCACCACTCACATATTCTTGTGCACAGCTATTCGATCCATATACTTGACTTTGACAACATGAACCAACAATGACCATATAGATCGTGTTTTGTCTATGTCGATGATACATTGTGACAGAATTACGCGGTAATTTGGCGATAAAAACATTAACACGTGAATTTCGAATGAATGGTTTGTGATATGGTTCTTCTAACACTTCGACAAAATTTTCTTCGTCATATCTATCCGCCAACGAATCTTTTACCGATGATGGTATCATATTTCTAGAAAGAATATTTAACAAAGATTTCTCTCTGATGGATTTTATACAATTTGTGATATTTAGATATGACGTATAAAAGAAAAGAAGGTATCTCTAACGACTCTCATTGTATAGTGATAAAGAGAAAAGCTTTACGTAAAAAAAAAAGAATCTGAATATTATGTCAAGAGTAAAAGTGTTACTTCAACATCAACAATAACACTTCGAAATTCTTCGATGTTGCACAAGCACAGCTGAAACTTTATTTTACACTAAATCGGGTAAGTGAAAATGAATACAATCGTTTACGACTATGACTTTGGATTTGCAAGATGCGAATACATAACTCGACCCATTGCATCTTATTGTACGAGTGAATGATAAAGAAAACTTCACATTCGACATCATAAGTCTTTATTGTTATTCGCTTACCTATACATCTGGTCGAATGCAGCTGACATTGTTGAATAATACTGAAGTCTATTTAGACATAGGCGGTTCATCGTTGAAAAAAACAAAGGTCTATTCACGATCTCACTGATCTATGATGTCGAAATGTTCTTGACTTAATCAAAATATCATGAACTACTGAACGTTCATCTGAATAGTCGCACATCAGAGTTGAATGCAAAAATGATAAACTTCTATTTTCAACACTATTAAAAAAAGTAAAGAAGTCAATTAACAAGGCTTGTATAGTAATATAAATGATTAAAAGGAGGAAAAAAATGTTCGTTTATATAGTGAAAATGTTGTTTTCGTTGTGGATTATTTACCAGTTTTGATTTTGATACATTCATTATGAAATGTTTTTTTCACACATAAGTTCGGTGCACAGCAACGACTGCGTGTTAACGTGCTACAAATTGGACAATTACTATCGGCACGTTTCATAAAATCTTCATCCGAATCCAAAAATGAGCGCGCTTTAGCATCTGCTATTTCGATTCCGAGATCATCATCATCGTCATCCATTCGTATTTGACGAGCATTGCCCATGTTGATGAAAGTGATCATGAATAAGGCCAAGAATAATGTAAAAACAATTGTTGAGTGCATGGTCAATTTCAAATCCTAAATTTTCAAATGTTTTATTCCAGATCAAATACAGTCAGAATATAACACGAAAAAATCTGTACCTTGATCGAGGTTTATGTTGATTTGTTTCTTGAGAATATTGAAATATTGTATGAATAGATGTTCCTTTTATAAGTCTTTCAAAATTATATTTTCTCTTTCCACATAATTGCTTTCGAAATACCGTCGTTTTCTTTTCTCTCTACTTCAATATTAGTTGCCCCTTGTACAAATAATCGTCGATCAACATCAGATTATGTATGCTATGTGATAATACACTGAAAAGAAAGTAATATCGACATAATTATGCGAAAAAGAAATGTTTCAAACCAATATGTACTTTATTTTCATGAATAATAATCCCAAATATTCCAATACATCATGCCAATGAAGCATATGAATATTGCCGGATTAGACTGTTAAATAGAACTGATTATTGTGTTCATCTGCAATATTGTTTGAGTTGTAGGAAAAGTTCTTTAAAACTCATCGAATAGAATAGAGTACTCATTAAATCTGATCAATGTATTAAAATCTACGCTGTGAAGAAGAGCAACTCGAGTATGAGGGTGAGAAAGAATTTCGGTGAAAATCGAATTCTCGCTCTCGAGCAACATACAAGTCTTCCGCAACATTATTGACCGTCTGCAAACCTTTTTAACAAACTCAACTGAACCCCTCTCGGAAAAAAGATCTCAATTGCCTGTTAAAATTATGAATCCGCTTTTCGGTCTAGTATGGTATTTGTTGCTAGAAAATGATTAGAAAAGTTCTATCCATCAAGTAACTCACTCCATGATATCGTTTCTTATCGTTCATATGAGAATGAAGTTAACGAACGTATTCGCGCATGTTGATACGAATTAAAATAAAGATAAAAACAGGGTTTATTTGAAACGATGAATGAAAAACCAGTTAACCTTTACTTGGTAAGAAATAACACTCGTCTTTTTAGCAAAAACACTGTAAAGCTGATCAATAAGTTATTCAGCCGACAGTTAACTGATAACATCCACGCGCTTTACCAACACAAGATTCACTATGTGTATTAATTGTCCTCGACAAGAAAATCATTATTTTCCTATTATTTGTATCTGTGGCACAGCGTATTTTTGTGCTTCGTATTGTTTGCTTTTCTCAATTATTAAGTAAAATATACTTCGAAGAGAAGAAGCAATGGACGAAGCAACTATGATAAGCCATCCAGATATGTTTCAAGGTGAAGTTCATCAATCATTATTGAATGAAACAGAAATTGATGATTCTTTAGCCGTTTATTTAGTTGATTTTTGCCCTAAGAGGCCTGACAATACCACCTGATGTAAACTTTCACACTGTATGAAGAAGGTAAGCACAAGAAGGAAGAGACATAAAAGTAGGCGAAGAAGAGAAGTATAGAAAAGAGAGAGAGAGAGTGTTTGACACCTCGTCATTTTTCCACAACCGTAACAACAACAACCTTGCATGCAGCGTTAGAACCACTATAGACTTCTTTCCAATGTCAGAGACGATGGCTATGTAGAGATAGGAAGAAGTAGAGTCTCATATCTTTCTCGACTGTCTTACCCGAATGACTCGGGGAACTCCGCTAGGATCTTTAGATCTTTTTCATCTATTAGTGAATCAGCATACGGTATGTAGCCCTCGCTCCACTTTAGACACCTTCCAATACACGATTCATGTGGTACTATTCTTTTGGACCTTCTAAGGTGTTTAATGATCATTTCTTTTTCTAACCATAGTTCCCTAAACCTACTGAATGTAGCTTGTTCGAACAGCAGACCTTCATCTACGGAGCGTCTTATCAACCGCCTGTATCTTTCCCAGTATGATTTAACGAGATTTTCTAATGGTGGTTCCCTGAATTTCGACGCAAATATCGAGTTGCACCATTGGTTAATTCCATAAGTCCTCTTCAACGTCGAATAGTAGAAATGACCCCAGTCGTCACGCTGTCTATCTGTAAAGAGTGGATATACACTATGTAGCCAAGTGAATAACGGCATCACGTACGCCGAAAAGAGGATGCGCTTCAGATGTGCTGAAGACGTACCGAACATTCGACATGATCCTACGTAGATGAACACGGATAAAAACAAAATAGAATTTCATTTTAGTGTCGTCATTAGGGATAAGTACTGTAACTAGTCAATAAATAATTAATAATTAATCAAAGCTAACGGCAGATTCCAATTCTTCGACCTCGAAAACCCTTTGGTGAATGCTTTTCGTTTGACCATACGACTATTTTTACTATCTAAGTGAATGCTGAATTCTGATTGGCTAGGACAGATAAACTTTTAGCTTTTCGAACCCAGGATTTTAAAACTGTATAACCCCTTTCTTTCTGAAGAGGGAATAATATCATCGTGTCATCCTATGCTCTTGGTTTTCTCTATCAAATTCGCTTGATCGAATCAACATGTCATTCGATAATTCATAGTGAAACTTTTCGAAAACTGATCGTCGAAGTTCATATGCATATTGTTTTCTCTTTCGTGTATTATAGTCCATCCGATCAATGAAGACGGTGAAGAAGTAAGAGAACAATTGGCAATTTTACAATGAAGAGCAAATCCAGGTTATTTTTGTTGCTTCTAGAATGAATAGTTCAAATGTTTGATGCTGATGTTGTGACAATGAAATGAGATCATCTATGAAGCAGCATCAATCATTGTAGCATTGAAATGTATTACATCAAAAGAAAAATTTCTTCAGCTGTCGTCGATCGTTTATTTCAACATGAAACTCTGTTCTATACATGATGCAACTGCTCGAACAGTGGATAAAAGTTTGCTCAAGAACGATACTTGATTTGGACAATCCAAACTGAAATTTTGCTTGTTTTCTTCGTCGATAGCTTCCGATGCAATATTCAACAGCAACAATGACAGCTTGTCATGCTAGTCTCAAAACATTCCTAAATCGATTCTGCATGACATGAACTATGACAATATACTTCTCCAAGTATTTCTCTTGAGATTTTCTGATTGCGTCGAGAAATATTTTTGTCTTGTTGCAAACTGCGAATGAAATAGAACAGTAGATGTCGATCGATTCATGAAACAAGTCTCATTATTTTGATTAGAAATGTTGTCCGATCCACTCGAGGCTGTTATTATTAATATCAGTAAATAAGACTACGAGATGACAAATTCATTTCTATTTCTCAACAAGTCACGTGAAGAAGTTGATCGAGTTCTTGGTCATTCCTTTCTAAATAATAGATTCATTTTTGAGGATAAGATAGACTTGGGTGAGAAAATACACATATACATACACACTTCATGGGATGTTGATAAACATCTCTCTCTCTCTCTCTCTCTCTCTCTCTCTCTCTAACTTAAATGATCTATCGTTGACTTCAATTCGAAACATGTATGAAATCTATCTCGCAGTACTTCGACTTCTTTTCTGATCGAGTCGATTATATGAAATTTCGTCGTAAAACTGAAAAAGGACGTGATGAAGTGGAAAAAAGAAAATCTATTCAACGGAAACTTGATGTCAATTCGATCGTCCGAAATGCACTTACATACACATCCATGAAACACATAGTATCAACAAAATAATCTGAAGAAGAGTACCAACTATAGTCAGTGAACAACACTTGGATATATTTTCGTTCAACTTGACGTTCTCGAGTAGCGACTAGGGAAAAAACAAACATTAGGTCCATCTGAAATCTTGATTCGGCCTAGAATGTGGAGGAGTGTTTCGTTCTATTCATGTTTATCTGGAAAGAAAAAAGAAATAAATTCGATTTCACATCTATAATATGAATCGATTGTAGTCGGCAAACGAAATGTTTAACACATTCGTACGATATAGAGTGACGATTCTACCGTAGCCATCCTATCCTTTCTAACCAGTACATATCACAATATGACGATGCAAATCGAAATGTGAATTATCTTCGTTTTCTTCTATTTCTGCATCTGTATTCGTTTTGTAGTTCATTTCATGTGTAGTCAAAGTTCGATAGTGATACATTCAGTGTAGAACTAAGTCGTGTGAAATATCCTTCTTGCATTACGAACTGATCGATTCTTCTATTCGAGTCATTTTCTAGTCGTTTTCTATTTGGACAAAATGGGTGACTTTTCAACCAATATGCAAAAGGTGCGTTTCGCTGAAGAGGAATTCCAGAAAATCGCGAAAGATATCAACCGAACACTTACTTGGGATGAAAGTAGTATGTGTCGATCATCATCACATCGATTGAATCTCGAAATTGCGGTTTTTAGTCATGACCATGAAAAAAATATGTACGTCATGTTCGCAAAAACAATTGAAGAAGCAATCTACGACGCCAACGGCGATTGTAAATAGTCCCCTTCTCTTGTTTTTAACAATCTCATAATGCTGAATATGTAGTGAACGATCGTATTTCCATGAACGACTTCATTCAAGCTGTTCGAAGTTTATTACGACAAAAACAAAATGATGATGATTATCATACTGAAATGGTCTTACCGGTATGTTGAATTTCAAATCTGATTGTATTGTTCATCGAACGATGAGAAGTACTTACAGGACAAGAGTAATGTTTCTATCATCATGCCAAAAAATCGCTTGTTTTCAATCTTTTCCATCATTTGTTTCAAAGCGTTGAAATTACTTCTCACCAAAGATTCTTTCACTTCGTTATCTTATGAAGTATCGAAAACAGTTCGATATGAAAATCGTTCAGAGTAATGGAAATTTTTCGAGCAGTTACTCTCTTCGTTAGACTCTCAACACATTCGAAAAGTCAATATAAGTTCGAGTTCAGTAAAGTAATGTGACTGCTGTTGCATAACAATGAAGTGTTCTTTCCGAAGTCAGTCATTCTCAATGCACTAGTATTAAGCACATTGCTGAGTTCAAACGGAGTTCCTTCTGAATTCGTCATGGATCTTTGACGTTGCCTGACTAAAGAGATATTTCCTTTTTGAAACATCGAACAATCAAGTTCAATAGATGTTGAACGTTTGTTAGCATTGGTCAAAGAGAAGCTGACTGGATATTTTCTTTCTTTTCTTTGACCTCGATTGTTGTTCAACATTGAACACAAAGAAAAGAATGACAAAGACGTATCGCAATTTTCTCGTCTGCTATTAACGTGTTATAGTCAAGGACGTACATTCATACATGTATATCGTAGAAATTTGCTTCTCACTCAACCGATTTTTTGACAATATCAATATGGCTGAAAACATCAATGTAAGAACATATGTTTACATAAACTTAATCGATTGTGTCGTATGAATGTGATGATGGATGTAAGGATGAGAGATTTGATTTCGGAAAGAAGAAAGTCGTCGAGTGAAGCGTGGGGCTATTCTTGTCATCGAACTGAATGTGAGATTGATGATGGATATTTTCCTGTGAATACTAGAAAAGTTCTTTGATTCGATTGTGACTCAGTCTTCTGTCATAGCTATTTTTCTTTCGTTCTATTGATCAAAACCATGTTCATACTATATCTGTTGATGACAATTTGAGTGAGACGTTGAAACAGACATAGTAACTAAGAGAATGGTTCAGAAATGTGGAAAACGAGGTCGCAGCTGGAACTATTAGATTAGAGCATCTTGAGGTGATTTCCGAACCACATATGAAGGAAACGATTTGATTTTATCATTTTTTTCTAGAATGAAACAAAGGTTGCGAAACGTAAAATTGAATTCACAGACGAACTTTTCAAGTTAATGGATGATGGTGTCACGGTCACTCAACAGATGCTCAAAGATCTTAGAGAAAAGTACAATCTTCCACCATCGGCAACATAACGTTTTTCCTTCCGTGTTGTTGTTGTTTCTGCGTTGGGGTCCAAAATGAAGATATAATCTTTTGTTGACCTGATTTTATCGCAGAAAACAAATGAAAAAGAGAAGAAATATTCCTATTCCTATTGGAATATCATAGATCGAAAACGAATGGATGCAGATATACGTACAGAGTGAATGGAATTAATAGAGAGAGATTGTTGCTGCTGCTGTTCTTCTTGTCTATCAAATTGTCCAAAGTCTTCCAATATATAATCGACATCTCGAGGTTTGTCATCTTCAAGTCAAGATGACATTTGAAAATTTCGTCTGGATTAAACGTAAAACATCATGAAATGAAACGTCTTGAGAGAAGTTGTTACACGTATTTTCTAGCGTTGTCCATCAATAACATCGTTTTCTCCAACATCATGATTCGAAGGAAGAGGTTTTGAGATGAGGAAAATTCATTAGTAAGACTGATCTCATCACAGCCGCAGAGAATCAGATCATCTAATAGAAACTCAAATTCGTAAACATTCTTCAAGCAATCCAAATGTGTCTTGTTGATTTGAACCAAAGCGAAGTATTCACACCCTTGGAAAAACATTTCAAAATGAAAAAAGAACATTGAAAGGAAGTATTGTCATCAAGTTGTTGTCTTCACCAAGAAAAAACTTATTTACAAGGCATTCAAACAAAGTAAGTAGACTCATGTGCGTGCTTCCTTTTTCTGAGCAAGTGAGAGGAGAAGTGTATGCCATAGATGAAACCGGACCGGACCGGTCGGTTTACCGATATACTGGTAAACCAGTAAGAAACTGATTGACCAATAAGTATCAGTACGATAATGATAAATCGATTCCGACAATGAAATTTTGCTTCATGGCGAACTCTCGCTAGTTATCAAGTCATATCATGAGTTTAAAATAGCTGCACAGTTGTGTGATAACATTAGTTTGTAGTTTTTATTAGAAATACAGCAATCTGATTATTGATATGTTACATAACGAATTAAATACAGAAAATATTGAATTATTCATATAAATCTTATTCAAAATATTTTGTATCGTTTTTGTAAACTCCCAACGAAATTTCATTAGAGGATCTCCACATGATTACATCTAGGACTAATAACAACGTTCAGCATGTCTTTACGGTAAAAGCAGGAAAATTTAGACCGGTTCTATCTATACCTTGGAGAGGAAGATGATGAGGAATAATAACTAGAGAACTCGTATAAGCAGATCCACTTATTCTTATCCAATGAAACAGTGTTGGCTTCTGATAGGTTTATATCAATCTATTGACGTTTTGATACTTTCCATTTTCCGACGGATGCTCCTCGTTGGAAGATGATCGAAGAAAATTATTGTGAATATCCACTTTCATTTCAGGTATTTTAGGCACGAAGAAAGCAAAAGTGGAGATTCAGAGTTAATCACTATTCTATCTCGAATATCAACACACATAGTATTTTTGATAAGGACGTTCATCAACCACGATTTTTCATGTATCACGAGAACGCCACTGATTCATGAACAAATGTGTAAACATTAGTTTATCAACGCGATATATCTAACTTATTCGAATGGATACTTTCACAGACAGCCTTCCGAATCATTTATTCGATTTCGATAAAACATTCCATCGTTAGCGACTATCAATTGATAATATTGAGAACAGTGGAGTCAAATTTACATCCATGGCTTCTGTTGCATTGTTACCTTTCGAGGGTGGGTGGGTGGGTTCACACACACCATCAAGAAGCTGCGTTCTTCTGGCAATTGCGTCAGAATTAAAACCACTTAGAACATTGTTTTTTCCTTCTATCAATAAACAACATTTAATTTCTCTTCGTGAAGAACAGAAGTAGTATATTAACACATTTTCATAAATAAACGCCTTTTGTGTAGTAAACGTTGCTTTGCCATATGGAGATTTTGTGTTTAGGATCATTTCAAAGGCAAACTGTGTACTTCCCTTTATTAATGTTGCATTTCTTCGTATCTATCAAACAATGACGATAATTAAGATGAAATTAATACTTTAATGTTCTAATGTGTGATATAAATCAAAAAACAAATGTTTGAACAAAAAATAGTATGTTTTTTTCTTAGGAAAAACAGAAAAGGAAATATTTTAGGAACAGATGTGATGCATAAAATAGTAAATAGTTGATTGCAGAGCAACGCAATTAAAATTGAAAAAACATCAGAAGTTGACTCAACATGAAAATTCAACAACATTTTCGTCTTCTTTGACATTCACTTTAATGAGTTTCAGAAAAAACTGTTGACAAGCTGAAGAATATCATTCGAAAGAGATAAATTTATCTTCAACTCACTTGAGAATACCTTCATCTTTCAAACAAAAAACTCATCATTATTTTTAACGATCACCGAGAAATGATCCTACAGTATAAATCAAAGTACAAAGTGAACAGTACTCTCTTCTTTTTACATACGGCTTTCTTCTCACCCTCCGAATCGTATTCTGATAAGGAAATACGTCATAAGTTATTCTATTCATCTGGTTTACTTAAATTTTCTGACATGACATCAAACACCCACAGAGCTTGTTCATCATCAAAGAAAATCATGAACTCATATGCACTATCGCTATTTCACGGTTTACTTTACAATAAAATTCATTTCGTGCGTTTTCTACTAATCTTTCTGTAGTCAGTTATAAAAACACTTTCATAATAATATACATTACAGAAATGTCATTTTTGCTCAAGCATTACATTTATGCTACGAATTAGAAAGCTAATGCATGCATTACTTTTCTCTTCATGGATCTTCGAACAAAAAAATAATCATCATCATTAAAATTCGAACTGGAAAAAGAAAGAATCTTGCCATTCTTCTTCTTCTTGTGAAATATTCAACATGGATATGGACTATATTGCCTTACTTGCCTCTGCACGATCGAAATTTGCTCTATATGTTTCGATTCCAACCTGTTTCATTAGTATTATTAGTGAATTCCTCAGTCTATTAATTTTTCTCAGTCTGAAAACATTTCGTCAAAATTCTTGTTCATTCTATTTAATGTTTATGGCATTATTTAATCTTATTCGACTGACATGTAGTACATCATTCATCGCTATATCAATGACTTTTTCAACAAATTTTACATCGGTTTTGTTGTTCTATTGTCAAATAAGAGCTTTTCTTGTTGCGACATGTAATTTATCAGCTTTGATATGTTTATGTTTATCAGTCATTGATCAATATTTCGCTACATGTTTTCGTCCATCATGGCAACGATATTCAAATATTCGAATTGCTCGTCGAATGATGGTAATAATAACATTAATTTCATTATGTCATGCGACACTTTATCTTATCTATCTCAATCAGTTATCACCAACAAATCCATCAGTTTGCATTTCATCCAATTCAATCTTTTCTCAATATCATGTTTATGGATTTTTCATCACATACGGAAATGTGTTTCCATTGATCGCTGTGATTTTTGGTTTGTTAGCTTATCGAAATGCGCGAAGTTTATTAACACGAGCAAATCTATTTGTTCGACGTGAATTAGATAAACAATTAACAACGATGGTTCTTGTGGAAATTTGTGTTTATGTTTGTACTTATACGCCATATTCAATAGTAAATACAGTTTCAGCGTTAAATACAAATCGTGACCCAATTCTTCTTGCTAAATTGAGTTTAGCTAATGCGATTACGCTGACGATTAGTTTTCTAAGCAATGGAGTAAGATTTTGTCATCTTTTTTGCTTAAAAGTCAAATTTTCGTTTGTTTAGAATTCGTTTTATACTTATATGTGTGTTTCGAAAAGATTTCGTCGACAAGCAAAATACGTTTTATATGATTTGTACATTAATAAATGTCAACCAAATCGAATTATTCCAGCTAATACTGAACATCACGCAGAGACAAGATGATTGATCTCCTTGAAAAATACTTTTCCAATTCGTTTGTGTCACGTCAAAGATCATCGATGAAGAAACTTTTTCTAATAAAACTTATTTTCTTAATAAATAGAGCAACAAAATGAACAATGACAATCTTATCAGTTCTGTTGTATTTTACTTATTGTGTTTCCTTCACATTTAGCTATGAAAAATAAAGTCTCTCCCAATAATATCTGCGTGTAATCGAAGATGAACACAAAAACAGAGTATTTCATTTTACCTATATTTCTTTGCAGTAATAAAGGTGAAACATTTAATTAAAGTTCTTTTATGTCACGAGAGAAAAGACAGATTGGTAGAGGTGTTTTATATGTACGTATTCGACTCGTACACATACATATATTTCATTTGAAAAATTGAAGACAGGCGTGTTTTTTCTTTCTCTACTGTTGCTCTATAAGAGTGCAAAAGCCGTTCAACCGTAAAGCCACATGAGACATCGATGAGCGAAAAACAAAACAAGAGAAGCACTTATACGAAGCAATATTACTTTTCTCCAATACGTCGACTATCAATGAAAGTATCGAATATTTGTATTTTTGGATTGATAACGCATGCATCCATATAAATCAACAATCAAATATGAAATGACGAAGTTAACATGACGTTAATCAATCAAGATACAAAAACTCAACAGTTTAAACCGGTTGGCTTAATCTTAATTATCATATCTTTTATTTCTCTACTGTACCTTGTTTATAACCTTCAATCGAACAATTTTTTCCCATTAATACATAGAACTTTGATTGCAGGAAAAAATTTCACAAGAATTGAAAGCACTGCGATTCATCATGAATCCTTGAATACCTCTCAACATGAAATATCCACCAATTCATCTGACTACGATCAGCTACGTGTACCTTGGAACAAACATCCTCGCAGTGTCATTGTAACACTGATTCGTAGTAATGACAAATCGGTGGATCTTGCTATCAATATGATTCATTCCGTTATGATTCTTCATTCAACAAAAGATCAATTTCAATATCCATTTCTTATCTTTCACGATCAATTCTTTACTTCAACAATGCGTCAACGCATTGTCACATGTATTCAAAATAATAAAAGAACCTTCTACGTTTCATTTATTCGCATCGATTTTCTGACGAACGCTCAATTACCCGACAAATTCATTTGACGGAAAGATATTGGATACCACCAAATGTGTAAATTTTGGTCATACGATGTGTATTTTCATCCAGCCATTCGTCAAATGAATTATGATTATCTGATGAGAATGGACGGCGATTCGTATTTTTTAAGTAAAACTAGAATTGATCTTTTTGAACTTATGCAACGACAAAACATAGATTATGCTTATATATCACGATATAGTGAAGGTAATGAAGCATGGTTTGAAATCGAGAAACGTTTTACAAATATTGACAAGCCTCGACAAAGTTGTATTTACAATAACTTTTTTATCATTCGATTACAATGGTTTTACAAATCAGAAAGAATTCAAACGTTTCTGCAGGAATTAATTCGAGATGATTTCTTCTTACGGGAATATATTGGTGATGGATGTGTTCATGCAGCTATGCTCGATATTGATCGAAATGCACGAACAAAACAACTGAAACTACTTGAATATGGACACAACTTTCATTTATATATAAGGAATATAAGAGGTTCTTTTTATAATGGTAATCTACATGAGTTCTATCAAGATGTCGCAGATTCATGTGATCATCTATTGTCTATTAATACAGAAAGAACTGGAATAAAGAAAGTGAAGATTTGATTGCAAAATAAATATTCTTCGGATGCCGTTCGGTGTACTTTGCCGACAGTTACATTTCTCAAATATGTTTTTATCATTAAGGTGCCAGAGCATATCGATACCCTCACCTCTCAATTTAACTAATATGCAGATATTTTATTCATTGAGAAATATTCATTTGCACTCAAACTATTATTATTGTAATATTTTATTTTTACAATCTACTAAAAAATTAGATTCCACATGTCAAGAAAAAGATGTTATTGACACTCAGAAAAAAAACCTGTTAGTCAAATATTCGAACAGTTGGATGATGTTTCTTTGATCAAACGAATTTTACCTTTCGTTTCCTTCCGATAAAATAACTTCCATTATGACCATATTTCGAATATGATTGATGATTTCTTGCATCATAAATCGGTTCAAAATGATCAGTAAACCATTTCCAAACGTAATATTTGATGTGAATAGGATGTAACACGTCACCACCGTACTTTTCTGTGTTAAACATATAATCCCACCATCGTTCACCAAATATTAAAATTCCATTTGGTCTCAATGAATTATAAAGATTCTGCAAGATTTGAAACGCATTTTGTACATGTTCGAGAACATTTATCATGAGAATTGTATCAAATGCATTTAGATAAATATTCATATCTTCTGATGGTGCCGAAACAATTGTTGTTGGAATCGAACTAAAACCTATCAATGAACCGTTTTTATACGAACAATATTTGACTCGTTTGATGTAATCATTAGCATTTGGATCCCAAAGTGTTAATTTAGTGATGTTGACTTTTTTTTTGGGAAGACGAAGAATTGATAATGTTTGAGTAAATGGTCCACAACCCATTTCGATCATTTCACCGAGATCGTTCGGTAATGTTTTGTAATGATCAAAACCAGCTAAATGATCGTTCCACCGATCATTGGATTGTGTACTCCAAACCGATCTTTCTGTTTTGAGAGCGGCTTTCCATCGTTTAGCTGGAACTTGACCAATTCCATAGATTGGATGAATGAAACAAGTATCATCATTGTTGTCGATACATGATTTCCGTTTAGGTTGGTAAGAGATTCGTTCACAATCGATTCCATCGTAATCAACTTGACAGAAGCATTTACCGATGAGACAAGTGCCATGTTGTGAACAATCATGGTGTTGACATGTCAAATCTCGTCGTGTTGGTGTTAGATCAAGAATAGTCCAATCACTGGAAAAAAAACCAATAGGCGACAAGGAGTGTTAATACGCCAAGAAGAACGAATACGATGCGTGGCACTCGCATATTTTATCCGTTAATAACAAGAATCTTGAGATATTTACAACTCTGTCAATAAAATAAAACTATGTGCTGTAGTATAATTATTCTCTCTCATATGAGTATAAAAAAGAATACTGATAAATAGCAGATTTACGTAGGTATATCACGCTCCTTGACCTTTATCTGGTCTGATCATATATTTACAAGCGTGTTACTCCTATTCGATCAAAAAGAATATATGAAATGCAACTCGAAACCAAGCCCAACAGCGGAGTTAGAAGAGAAATGCGATATAGTTCTTTGTTGGATTTATTTTCTCCACCTTGTTAGCACACAGTTAATCAAATGTTTGAATTGGAGGTTTATTACACATGCATAAGAGCAAACATCTTTTTTTAAATGAAGAATAATTCTCCATATTAAAAAGTCATCACTCTCTAATGAAGGAATACAAAAGTTGGTCTAAAACTATTCCATCTCTATTAATAACCGATTTTCTCAATCGTCCTTCAAATTGAAATTGGGCTTTTTCCAAAACCTTTGTCGATGCCAAATTAGTACTAAATGGCTCCGCATACAGTCGTTGTAGACGAGGAAATTTCTCAAACGCATACTTTCTTAATAAAACCACCGCCTCAGTCATAATGCCTCGATTCCAATAGGATTCACCCAACCAATAACCAAGTTCCGCCGTACAGTCATGAACATCGTTTCCAAATGAAATCGCGATTCCACCTACGGCTTTCTCATCGACCTCAATAGCCAAATATAACCTTTCGGTGCAAGTCAAACTTGTGACAAAATTTAGCCATTCATCTGCACTTTGCTCTGTATACGGATAAGGAAATTGATTTCGTAAATTGATAGCAATTTTATAATTATTTCCATTCTCGATCAACGATCGTTTATCTTCAGATTTCCATGGACGTAAAATGACTTTGTCCCCAACCAAACGAATACAATCTTCACTTGCGTTTGTCATTGTTAAACAAGAAAAGAGAGATGAATTACATCAGCCAAACTCAACTCCATAGTTTATATCCTTTTGCAACATATAACATATATCTCACTAGATGTCGCTTTTGTATAGAACTTTTGTGTGTGCTTTCAGGTAGATTTTTATCTCATCTTTCACGTTACTCGATATTGTTATGATGTCTTTCTTAATACTTTAGTTTACTGATGTTGTTACTGACACACAAATCTGGATAATTATGATAAAATATTTTTGCCTGAAGATGACATATCTAAATATGAAAATGAGGTGAACACGGATGCATTTCTTTTCAGTTATTAATTTTGACATAGTTTAAAACAGAGAACATGTTGAGAATAACAGACAAAAGTGAAACATTCTTTTGATCTCCTAACAATGGTCACACCCGAGCTTCTCATCTCAATTTCTCAATGGTTGACAATTATTCTCGGTATTTGTTTCATTACTTTCGGTCTCTTTGGTTCACTGATGAACTTACTGATCTTTTCTCATCGACGATTTCGCAATATTTCTTCAAGTCAATATATTTTAATTCAATCGATTTCCGATATGATCACTTTGTGTGTTGCCCTTCTCGTTCAAGTGATTGTCAATGGTTTTGTCTGGCCGTACTTCTTTACCATTCAATTTCTCTGTTCATTTCGTGGTTATGCTTCAATAGTTTCCACACAAACCGCCCTCTATTCGAAATGTTTAATCGCTTTCGACATCTGGTCGTCAACATCTCGACATGCCTCAATTCGTCAATGGAATAATCTCAATCGAGCACGTTTCCTTATCTTGATTAATATTCTCATTTGGGTGTTGTTTAGCATTCCCTATGCAATTTTAGGTAGAATTTTTTTGATTAAAAACGTCTGGCAATGCGCTATAATCGATCCGACGTTCTTAAATTATCATGGATATTTCTTCATTCCGTGTTTAACTTTATTCTTGCCAGTGTTGGCACTTTCGTTCTTTGGATATTATAGTTATGTACATCTGATGACGTTGAATGCTCTACATCAGAGAAGGCGACTGAAACGGCAATTTGTCCGAATGATTCTGATACAGATTTTTGTTACAATTATCTCATTTGTCCCTTATACTTTACAATATACTTATTCAACTGTGACAGCCAATTGGCAGAAAAATTCACAATGGCTCGCTTTCGATAGTCTGATTGTTCAGATTAGTCGTATCGGGTTCTTTATTAGTAATGTTATTGAATTTTATATTTACGTAACTCAATCACGCGATGTTCGGCTTACTCTTCAACAAATTTTCAAGAATTTTAATCTTATACGTCGACACAATGATGTTCTTCCTACGAGCATCCCAATGGGTAATACAAACACTCATTGACAAAAACTATGAAACTGTGTAGATTGATATTGTGTGCTTTGTAAATAAAGTCATTGCAAATTGATTTGTTTATCTCAGCTATTGTATCCAGACGGATTAGTTTGTCATCAAGATAAAGAATGACAAGTGATTGTTCGAAAGAACAAATGTGAAGATGATGACAGGAGAGTTGAAAGGAAGAATACCTCATTATTTAGTAATACATCGATTAGAACCGAGATCAAGCAAAAGACGAACATCTAATCGACGATGAGACACTGTTTAGGTTACTGTGTTATGGCGTGTAGTGCATTGGTGAAATGTTTTGCTCCTTCGTCTTGGATCAAATTATGTACGAGATCCAATCTGGTGGGTGGCTGCAATGATGAACATATTGAAATTAAGAAGAAAATTTGAGTCGCATTTTATTATAAGATAATCCATCAGAGATATGAACTACTCCTTAATCCCTAATAGAATCCTACCAAAGCTCAAATGTTGTGAGTGTCTAAGTGAAAAAGTACAATATCAGAGAGAAAGGAAAATGAAAAGGATTTACTCGGTTAGATTTTAGTGCACCAGCAAGACATTCTGCTCCAAGTTTTCTGATTGAACTATTATTATAAGTGCAACACATAATTGAAAAGAAAATCTAAATAATTCGGTGTATATCTATGCAAACAATAACGATTTCCTGTAAATTAAAACAAAATGATTCTTACCGTGTTGTTCTGTAACCCTAACGCAAAGCATTTGAATCTAAGAGTAACAAATATAAGATTATGACAATCGATTACACGTAATTCTAATGTAAAATCTCTTGTATGAATATCAAATCTACGCCAAGATTTCTTTTCACTGACTCTTTTGTGTATAATTTGTCTCACGAATGGTTACGCGACGGTTTCGAAAGTATAATTAAACCACCAGAACCAGAAATCTGCTATTCACAGTTATATAAATCACCACTGTGTAATCGAATTTTTTCAAGGTGAGATCAAAAGTAAGAAACCATTTGTTTTTTAATTAGTCACAATGATACTTGAAAGCGAATGATCGCATTCAGACTAAGTTTGCCTCGACCAGTAGGATAGAAACATTTTCCTGAACGATTAGAGAAGAAAAATTGAAACATTTTTAAATGCCGAAACTTTTGTCGAATGAACTTTTCACATAAACTACCACAAAAGATCGGATCAGATATCTCTCGGTTTGTGTCACTTCTGTCCAAAGAAGTAAGACACAGTGCCAATGAAAAATCATTTCTAAGTTTTGCATTCGATAAAAAAAACAGCTAATGTGAACTAGAGAAGTTAATTGCGTATGGGACAGATCGACACACAATGTTGGCAGCAGAGTATTAAAAGTACTTGAGAAATCTTCGATTGTTGGGTAACATCGAAGCGTATTGCAATACTGTGAATAGGGATAGCGGCCAATTGACAGATGTTTCAATTGAGGTTAAGCGAGAAGCGATCTGTATTTGACAACATCATTAACTTTGTTTAAGTGTAAGTTTTTAAGAGCCGATTGAGCACTAATTGATGAGAGTAGAAGGATGAGTGTACTGTTCTCAGGAATATCTTCATTGAAATCGATTGACGATGATACGAAAGATCTATGAAACGAGATGTTCTGTCTGAATTAGACTTAATAGTAATTATAAATCAATTACTGAATCTGAAGTCAATTTCAATTGTTATCGGGTTATATATAATAACCACATCGAATAGTAGGAAGATCGAGATAATGAACGGCGTGATAACGAAGTTTAGTCGATAAAGACAATAATAACATATTTAACATGAGAGTGCATAGGTATTTCGACGATAAACGTTCTCTAAAGAGAGAAATGAATGTAAATTCAACATTGTATGATAGTCATGGAAAGGTAAACGACTAAAATGTCAAGTTTGAACTCGAATATTCTTAATTCATTGAGTGGATGGACAGTACGTTCTCCTCATTTTGTATATTGGATCAAATGCGTGAAATATTGTTTTGACAGGACCAGGGAAACAGTTAGTCCTTGGAAAATCTGGATAACTATTGTTATGAACGTGTAAATAAGAGGAATAATGTTACTTGATATACGTTTGATTTATTTTTCTGTTTATGTTGACATTGAAAAAGCGATTGTACTTGTCTGTCGCACATTTGATTCAAATAGCGTGAATTGTTTTCGAATTTTACTCAAAGAAAACGAATTGAATCAACAGAACGAAAGATAAATAAACTGACTTGACGCATTCTTGGTGAGAGAAAAGTACAACATATTTTTTTGAAATTGTATTTTTTGCTCCAATTCATTTAATTTTCATCGGCAGAAATCGTTCGAAAGATAATTTCATATATTATGTAAGAAATATTTCAGATAGAAATGTATACGAAGTCGATCTTCATGAGACGAACGTTCTATTGGTCTGAGCGTACGTGTACATTTGTATTTATTCTTGTAGTCATACTAATATTTATATTTTGGACCGATGTGCCTTTGAAACCATCATCTTCTTGTCAGCAAGTGAATATTTATGGGAAAATCAATGAACAACGTTGTTATCCATTGTTGATTAACTTTGCTGATGAATGTTGTACTCAATCACAAGAGGACAATTGCGCAACGGGTCTTCGTTTTGGAATAAAACAATGTGTGAGATTAAATATGAATATATTTAATAAAGATAAAATATTCATTCGTCGAAATCGAGAGATTCTCAGTTATCGTCGAGGTGCAGGATTTTGGATTTGGAAAGCATATATTCTTTGGCATGAATTATACGTTGCACGTGAAGGAGATATCATTGTTTATTCAGATTCAGCTGTTCATTTCATTGCAGATATCAATCTTCTTGTGACATTGATGAAAAAACAAGATATTTTAGTATTCAAACAAACAAATCATAGTGTATGTTTTAGAAGATGTTAATTTACATCAACTTTCTCCTCTCGTATAGGAATGCGCGTATACAAAACGAGATGCTTTTATTCTTCTCAATGCGGATACTCCGGAATATGTTCACTCGATGGCTTCTATCGCTTCTTACATCATTGTTCGTAAAAGTATCGATAGTTTCTTGTTTGTATCAGAATGGCTGACGTATTCACAAGATAATCGAGCATTGACTGACGAGCCAAATGTTTTAGGCAAAGCTAATTATGACGAATTTATCACTCATCGTCATGATCAATCGATTCTGGGTATTTTAGCGAAAAAGTGGAAATTGAGAAGGTACACAGATCCCAGTCAATTTGGAGAGAATTATTCACGACCATTTCCAACAATATTTTGGCATCATCGTTCAAAAGACTAAATTGAAATTTGAAGAGAATACATTTTGAAAGTATGACAGTCAGTTGTGTGTTCAATTCACATGATTAGTTAAATTTCATCTTAACATTCATTTGTTAACCCCTAAACGACTGTCTAGGGTAATCCGATTTATGAACCTCATAGGAAATTAAGCTCATCTTGATAAGTCCAACGGACTTTCTTTCATATTAAAAAAGAGCTACAGAAATAATAGAACACAAGGAAACAACATGAAGTTCCATTCAACCATCGACATTTAAAATAACCAAAGTTGAACATTGCGAATTCAAAGAAAATACTCACATATTTCATCATAAAGCAGAGTGGTGACACATAGTCTACGGTTCCTTGTAGAAACACAATTCGTCGGCGAAACATTTTGTCGAAAGATAGTTGTGTCGTTTTTATTGTGTTACGGTATAGAGGCAAAAATTTAAGCGATTTCGTTTTTTTATTCTCATTTGTTTTATTCATAATTAAGAGTATTTACTTGACTTTAACATCATTCCAGGTGGTGTGAAATACAAAGAGCTGAAAATTATGCTTCATTAGAGAAAAAATCATTTTTATTATAAGAAAAACAGAGTCGCTCACTCGCACCTTCAACCTCAGTAGATATGTCTTCCATACTACTTAAAACAACGTTTGAATCAAATAAATGCTCCTAACTATACGGAAAAAAAGCTTGTCAGCGCAGCCCCCTTGGGGCTAAAATGTGGAAATCACATGCTTGCATTTGGAAAACGAGATTGTGGATTAGAATAGGATACTTAAGGAGTAAGCTCACTTTAAGATCATCGGTCTCAGGGTGGTAGCATTTCTAGTAGTTACAAAAGGTATAAGCAGTTGATTCAATTGAAGAATCAAATATACAATTGACTGTCCTTAGTTTAATATAGAAATATTCGGTGAGAATTATTTAGAATTCGAGACAAGGCGAGATTTTTCTGAGTAAAGTGCACGTTGGACCATTTTCGCATAATTTAAATAATACAAAGTAAGGTCCAAACAGCACAGCATCTCCTGTAGCGCCTGTAGTCCTCTAGAGCTGAGCCTGTATAGCTCCTGTCGCCCTTGCACTCTGTGATCCTGTAGCGGCTTACGACCCGTGAGGGGAGGGTCCAAAAATCCTGGATATGGAACTTACACTCACTATTTTTCTTCGAAAAATAATGTGAGTTCCACAAAAGAGATCGTAAAAAGCGGTGAAAAAGTCAAAATCGATTCAACTTTTGGTCTACAGCGTATGTTTCGAATTCCGTTCAATTTACAGTTGTCAAACGTCTATAGTTGACTCTAATTTTCGTCCTATTCGAAAATACGCATGATGGTATTAAAAAACAATGTTTTTCGCGTCATCGGTTCAAATTAAGAGAAAAAATAGCGATAAAAATATGTGGTTAAGTTGTTGATCTCAGTCTATTATGCAAGAAGCCTCATGCTATAGAGTGTTTCCCTGATATGAATAATTCTATGACCTGTCTTGTGTTGACAAGATGGATCTTGATCAACTATTCTTGTCTTAGTTGTGAAACGCCAAAGAATACAAATATTAATGCTCATTCAATATGATGTAATCATGGAAATATTTTGATAAAAAGTTCACTTTAGGGTCGTTGATTCTTTTCAGTATTTCATATTTCCTAAAAAAACTCGCCGTTAATTCTCTACTAAGTGACGCAAATAGTTTTCTTCTCACGTCATCCCATTGAAAATATTAACAATCTTGTCAGTGCGTTTCCTTCGAATGTTGAACACGCATTAGGATTACATTAGAAAGAAAGTTCGCACTCGTACCATTTGTTAATATAGGAAGTGACTTATCAGAAGAACAAACAAAATAACACCTAATTTATCTAAGAGGCTTTCTCTTTCATTATTTAGGATCATTTATATTTTATTTCAAAGTTAAATGACGCCGTTCATATTCAAATTCAGCTTGCAATAAATATCATTTTCTTTTAAAAAAAAGAATAAAACGCGTTGTCTTTGCACTTCATAATCATGTCAACGATGGCGACACTTGTTCTTATCCAACAAATGATTACTCGGTATGCTTTACCAATAATTCTGACATTGGGTAACATCGGTAACTTATTCACCATTGCAATTTATTCCCAGAAGAAACAACGTGGACATTCGTGTGCTATTTATCTCATAGCGATTTCTTGTTTTTCGTTAATCGGCTCGAACTGGGCGATCGTTCCAACTGTTTATGCTTTAGATCATTTCGATCTTGTCAGCAATTCGTTAGTTTTATGTCGAATTCGTGGTTATATGATTCACACATGTTCAATGTCATTTCGTTACACTCTCATTCTTTTTTGCGCGGATCGATATGCCTTCTGCAGTCGACGAGTTTTCATTCGAGCGTTAAGTCGACCACAGATCGCTCGTCGTTCAGTTGGCATTTTAATTCTTGTCTGGTGTATATTGTCGATTCATTTACTTATTTTCGAAAGTATTGAAAACCGACGTTGTGGAGTTTATGGAATCTATGGTCAAATCTTTGGATATTATGTCGCGATCTGCACTGGTTTGATACCGATTATGTCGATGACGTGTTTTGGTTTATTATTGCGAAGAAATTTGAATCAACTACATTTGCAAATTCAACCGCTTTCAGGATTGAACCGATTGAATAGACGTGATATTTCATTCGTACAACTCGCTCTCACTGAGATAATTGTGTATATGATTTGCACAGTGATGTATCCAGCAGTAACGATCTATTCTCAAGCAACATCATCGATGAATTCGAGTAAAAGTGCGGAGCAAAAGCAAATTGAATCGTTTATTAATTTTCTCGCCATGTCATTACTTTTATATTTAAATTATAACACAACATTCTATGTACATTTGATTATCTCGAAGGCTTTTAGAAGAAGATTTCGGGATTTTATCATGACATTGATCCGAAAAGTAACGAATCAAACGGAGGTTTATCAACAAAATTCAGTAGTGATCACTTCAAATGTCAGACAACAACAAAAAAAGAGCAGTTAGGATGTAAAAACATGAACCAATTGAGACTCATTAACAGAAATCTATATAAACATCTTAGCCAATGCATTTAAAAAGCATTTTTGTTTGTCGTTGTAAAACAATAACGCACAATTAATTCATAATAAAATAGTCTTTGAAAAAGAATTTATTTGGCGTTCCGATTTCAATAGCAAGTAGTCTCATTAAACACACGGGCAACTGTGAACAATTATTTTCGGATTAAGTAAAGAACAAGTAAAACTTACAAAAGATCGGTTGGAGAAAATTTGAATTTGTTATACACTTTTTTGGACACTCACACAGTTTCACAGATAAATAAAAGAAAAAAAAAGAATAAAGTTAAGTTAAAATAAATCACAAATTAAGAAGATATGAGATATATATGTCTAAATAGTTAGTGCCAAATCTTCGTTTAAGGTCCTGTATTCAAAAATACAGTGTAACTATCACCACCAGTAACGATGACATCCGGTCGATTATCTCCATCGACTTTCACAGCAGTAATATGCGCTGGTCCGTATGTAAGTGCAAAAAATCTAGTCGCTTGATAAAAAGTGCCATCACCCTTTCCCAGAAGTACACCCACTTGTTGGGTTCCAGAATAGTCAAAAGCAACTACAGCATCGAGTATACCATCTAAATCCATATCAGCAACATCTATTTTGCTCGGCCCGTTACCACCTGCTAGAAATGTGTTCGGTGTCCCGAAATTTCCATTGCCGTCACCCAAAAGCACACTCAATGAGTGAGTATTAGGAACGGTTAGAATAAGATCGAGGTAGTTGTCACCATTAAGTTTGGCCACAGCAATTGTATTTATTGATGCTGCAACTGAGATAGTCGTCGCCGTTCCAAAAGTACCATCAGATTTTCCAAGAAGAATGCTTATTGTACCATCATTTTCATTAATGACGGCAAGATCTGCATAGTTATCGCTATCGAATTTGCCAGAAGCCATTTTTCTCGGATTTGATCCGACAGCAAAGATTCCAGGGGAATTAAAACTGTTAGCATTATTTGCTATATACAAATACACCATGTTGTCAGCATAGTACGACACAGCAAAATCTAGTTTGCCATCCCCGTTGTAATCGGCGGGTATAACAGTCGATTTTCGTTTTCCATCATTCTGGTTGTATGTTTGCGTAAAAGTGCCAGTACCGCTTCCTTGAAATAACCTCAGGTACCCATAATCATCAGAGACTGCAACGTAATCTAAATTACCGTCTCCATTAAAATCGCCGGCTGCACCATATGCTGGATGGTTGGCAGTATCAAGAGTACTTAGAGATGTCATCGCTCCAGTACCATCACCCGTAAACAATTCAGCACGATAATTATGATATTCGCTCACGATAAAATCCATTTTACCATCATTGTTGAAATCACCAGCGGCTATTGAAGATGCGCCCCACTGTGCGGTACCAGGTGTTTTACCGACGAGAGTCGGAGGACTCAGTAGAGCTAAAATATGGGACTGAATTGAGCGAAGATGTTGAATATACCGCAGAAGAAAACTGTCAGTCTATTTTATTTTGAGCTAACTAATTAAACGGAAAACCCCTCTATAGTTCGAATGACCGTACTATATATTCAAGATCAATGAAAGCATTCCCTCTATCTTGGAACTAATAACGAACATCCTTCAATGCACCATTCGTCATGGTACATTTCTCACTAAATCTCAAGTCTTCTATTTCGAACATGAAGCAGAGTCAATATGTTCAAAACGATTTATTACTCAATCATTTATCATTCTCCTTTCCGAAAATATGCGTTCGAAACAACGCCCACTCACATGACAATTATTGAGCGACATCGATTTCGAAACATGTTCACTTCGTTCTATCTGAATACAGCCAAATATTACTTACCACATCGTCCCGAGCTACAAGCGTTTATAGTACAATCTGAAGCAGCACTACATAATTTGTTATCGGCGCATTTTTGCCCGGCTGCACAAGGTCCTCCACAGTCTTGATCAGTCTCACCGTTATCTTTGACACCATTGCCACACTGACTCGCTACGAAAAACGGCCTTTCAGCCACAAAATTCATTACAAAACATGATGCACTTACGTAAACAAATTTGTGTAGCGCACACGTTACTGCTACAATCCGCAGGTACAGTACACTGCGATGCATCAGCACATTTCTTTCCGGCTGCACATGGTCCTCCACAGTCTGTTCCCGTCTCGCCGTTATCTTGTACACCGTTGGCACACTGACTCGCTACGAAAAACGACCTTTCAGTCACAAAATTCATCACAAAGCATGATGCACTTACGCAGGCAAATCTGTGTAGCGCACACGTTACTGCTACAATCCGCAGGTACAGTACACTGCGATGCGTCAGCACATTTCTTTCCGGCTGCACATGGTCCTCCACAGTCTGTTCCCGTCTCACCATTGTCTTGAACACCATTACCACACTGACTCGCTACGAAAAAATGGCTTTCAGCCACAAAATTCATTACAAAACATGATGCACTTACGTAAACAAATTTGTGTAGCGCACACGTTACTGCTACAATCCGCAGGTACAGTACACTGCGATGCGTCAGCACATTTCTTTCCGGCTGCACATGGTCCTCCACAGTCTGTTCCCGTCTCACCATTGTCTTGAACACCATTACCACACTGACGTGCTACGAACAGGCACATTCCGTTGTTAAGTTCATTTAGAAACAATTATCTACTTACATAAGCACAGTTGTGTAGAGCATACATTGCTGGTACAATCAACATTTACAGTGCATCGTCCTCCGTCAGCGCATTTTTTTCCGGTTGCACATGGTCCTCCGCAGTCTGTTCCTGTTTCGCCGTTATCTTGTACACCATTAGCGCATTGCGTTGCTATCAAAAGAGGTTATATAAGCTATATTGTTCATCGGAAGAAGCATGATGTACTTACGTAAGCAAACCTGTGAGACGCATAGATTACTGCTACAATCTGTAGATACGTTGCACTGTCCACCATCAACACATTTCTTTCCAAGTGCACAAGATCCACCACAATCTACCCCAGTTTCACTTAGATCTTGCACATTGTTATTACAGGTAGCGGCTGAAAATGGAAGAGTAAATAATCTATAGTCTAGAAGAAACAGTTGCATACATAAGCAGACGCCAGACGCACAAACACCACTTGTGCAGTCAAGTGCTGTTTGACAACCGGCATAAACTGAACATTTTTTCCCAGCTGCACACACTGCCCCACAGTCTACTCCTGTTTCATTGCGATCCTTTAGACCATTTCCACAGTTTGCAGCTATAATAAATAGAATGAGGTCTTACGTCGTTGAAACAATAAGATATTTACGTAAGCAGATGCTTGATGCGCAAACATTGCCGGTACAGTCATTAGCCACAGCACAACTTGATCCGTCTGTACATTGTCGTTCTGGTGCACATATACCACCGCAGTCTGTACCAGTTTCATTTTGATTTTGGATATTATCATAACAAGTTGCAACTAAAAAAGAAGTTCATATTTGCGTTTATGATCTACGTATCTACTAGTTATTTTTCTTCAAAATTGATTATGCGAACATTGTCAAGATACACTGTTAGTCATTTATGAAAATGTGAGAGGAGGTTCCGAACCTTCCCTCTTATTTTAGCAATTACAGACCTAAGGATATTTCTCCCTTATCTAACATTGCGTTCGCAAAGCACAATGTAATACGAAAATAGATGAAATCTTCTACTATACTAAGACCGCATTATATTCTGTTGATTTTTTCCATGATCGATTCTGGATTATAGATAGACAATCAATGGACTTCTTTTCTGTACTCTTTTTTTTCTAGCATAAATATACAAACCTGGATCGCCAGTGATTCGTATCATTGAGCAAAACGATAATGAAAGTGTGACACTGGTACCATTTGCTAGTGATGTTGAAATTGTAATTTGTGTTAAACGTGTTCGAACATGTAGAGTAATTTTGTTAATAATATTTTGTTGGCATTTTGAAGTTCGGCATGTTTTTGAAAAGTCAGTGTAGAATTGAATAACAAAAACATTGGCATTGGCTTTTTCGTTATTTTCACATTTTTTTGTCCTTCAATGACATGATTTAGATGAAATAACAATTCAATTGCATTGAACTTACTCGCGTCTTTTCTTTTTTCCACTAGATGTTGAGATCAATTGAGCAAAACTAATTTTGATTTCGCTGACATCCAATGCCGTATTCATCTATAGACAAACAGAATAATCATGTCCAGACAAGTAACAACTACTTACCTCGTTACTCAAAGAATCCAAGTCAGTCACTTCCGTGGTTGATGTAACGATCATAGGCGTGTTATAATTCACTTCAAACAATGCCTTGCCTGAAAATAGACTATAGAGAATAGTGTATCAAGAAGATAAATGTGACACATACTTGTAGTAGTTTCGATATCCTCTCCTTTGTCCTTGAGATAGATGGGAAGAAGAGCGAGTACAATGACTACTGCTATAACACCAAGAGCACACAGGGCACAAGAAATGATCAAGCATAATGAATACGATGTCCATTTGCCATCACGATTACGAAGAAGATAGTCATTGGTGTCACCCATGACGACTTCTAAAAAGTTGGAAGTAAATTAACGGTATTATAGAATATATGTTCTCAAGATAATGGACAAAGGTAAACATTTAGAATGCCATCATAAATACTGCTAACGTTATTTGACATTGACATCATTATACCCGCAATTCTTACTGTATACGGACACTCGGGAATCGTTAAATTCTACTAAATTCAAATGCTCGTTGTAGAAAATATTCATATACACTAGAAGAATAACCTCAACAAATCCGTATCGTCAAGTAATTCGCAGTTTTTAATACGACAATAAAAACCAATACTTACTGTGATTCGTATACTGTTAATGTAATCGTGGTTCGAATGTGAAAATATCAGCGATTTTCACTCATTATATACCAGTAAAGATTCTCTTATTTTATTTTGTTTTTTGTTGTTATTTTTGCTGATTTTAGATATATTCAAGTTATTTCTTTCTCTCCCTCTCTCTATTATTTACGCAACGAAAAAAATGGTGTTCACGATTTGAATCTAATCACGTTGTTAATTGTCGTCAACATGATTACTAGTTCGAATGATTAGTCCTCGTACAGGTGTAACGAGTGTTCTACGACATTATGTATAATGATGTGTATGACTGATTTATTTGGACAATCGCCTTACTTCTCAATGATCTATTATAGAAAATATCATGCGTAGTTTGTTATATTAACCAGAAGTTAATATGCATCGTTGATAAGAAATATTCTGTATATAGATTAAGCGTGAATTTCATTTATAAATCTTTGATAGATGACGATAGTATTGAATATTGTAGAAGAATTTCTGGACATTCACAATTTTTTCGGTTAAGAGATATTCTTCTGGTAGCAGTTTGTGTACAAATATTTCATCACATGCTTTATCTGTTTAGTTGTTATTCAAAGTAGCAATCATTCTGCTAAACTATAATTTTAAAAACATACATCAATCTGAGTGTCATACTCTTCGTCTATATGGAATATGTAATGATGGTAAGAGTTAATAACTCAAAACAGATGTAGAAGACGCTCGAGATAGAGATGAAATATCACATAATTTCATCAATAAAAACACGCCGGAGTGTCCTACAGTACTTTATTTTGCTTAAGCATGTAAAAAGGTATAAAAGATTCACTTGAATGCGCACGCTTATCATACAAAAAAAGACGCAAAATGGATGACAATAATAAAAGTGCATTCAAAGTAAAAAGAAGGAAAACTAATCATCGAATACATCGATAAATGATGATGTTGATGCGAAACTTCTAAACTTGTCTCATTTTGAATAATATCATCATCGATGAATTACTAAGATGGGCAAGTAAAGTCACAAAGCACAGATGGAGAGATATTGATGTGAGTCTTTCTATAGATTCTTGAGTGTAAATGAAAACAACTTTACTCAAAAGGAAACGTTTTTCACTCATCAGACACCTGTGAAAATTTAAATGATTAATTAAACGTCCTCTTTATTTCATTAATGAAAATCACGCATAAGAATATAAATTTTAGTTTTCGACGCGGTTAGTTCATTTAAAAAGGCATTTCACTAAAATTTTATAATGAACTACAACGTTGTCATATAATTTTCGTCAAAATAAATAAATAAATGTCTGCCGGGAATCTCATCAATGCACAGGTAAACAAGTTTAGGTGCTTTACACTATTCATCACGTATCACTAAAATAACTGTTTATACGAAACGAGAAATGCAATTCCAAAGATAAACGAAGTTTAAATAAAATTAATAAATGATCTCTGCATGAATAGTTTAATTATTCAAAGATAAAGTATCATTTTCCATTACCCATCTGTACTGCCCACGAAAAAATTTTGAAACAGATACCGCTGATCGTCGCGGTTTTTTCATAATGGCTGCGGTTATATCGTTGAAGGTCGCTGTGTCGAAAAGAAACCGCGGTTAACAGCGGTGTGGTGCAGCGCAACATAAATATATCGNGTCTTGCCGGAATTTATCTATGTATGAATTACCCCGATCAAGCATTGGATTATTATAACAAAGCATTGAAAATCTATCAAAAGACATTACCGAGTACACATTCGGATTTAGCTATGCTATATTATAATCTTGGTCTTCTTTATAATGGGAAAAACAACTTTCAATTAGCGTTGACGAATTTTCAAAAAGCGGCAGAGATTTTCAAGGCAACTCTATCTGTAACTCATCCGTTCATAGCTGCAGTTCAACAGCAAATTCAACAAGTTTCAAATAGACTAAGATAATTCGTTTGATTACTTCTTCTCCTGAAATAAAGATATTCTTCTGCTCTTTGACAGCTTTTGAAAGAAGAAGTGAAAGCGCTAATGGCATTACACGCAGTTTTATATACTACCAGCAGTGACAGGAAGGGAAAAGACCGATAGAAATGTTATTGTTTCAGACTATGAAACAAACCATTGATTAGTTGTAATAGAAATGCCGCAAGTCTGGTTTCGTGTATCACAAAGCAAAAGTATATGAGAATGTGATAAGTTTATTTGAATAACTTCAATAAAAACCAACATTTCTTTGCTAACATAAATAACATGATCATTGGATACTTCGAATAGGCTATCTTATCGGAAAATACCATAGTATATAGAGATTCTCAAGGTTATACTGGATAAAAAGAACAGGATAATTCCTTATAGTGTGTCATAGGAATATCTCATAGACACATCGAAATGTAATTAAGCGTAATTATATCGCAATTGAGTCATATGATTTTGATTGAGTTTGTTGTATTGGTCTATTTGTTTCACTTGATGTGTCTTCGATTCTTCAATTTCTGCTGGTTGTCCAGCATTCTCTGTTTCAAAATTGGAATCTTGCATTGCACAAACATTTCTCCAATGTTGAATTTGTCGCTGTTGTATACTAGATTCTCTTGTCAATGTGGCTTGCTGTCTCTCCATTTTGCTCAGCTTTTCTTCGAACTTCTGTTGTTCTGCCTCTTGTTTGATTCTCACTTTGTTCATGGCATTGACAAGATTCACTTTTCCGTCGTAATTATCCGAGATTTGTTTCAAAGATTGTTCTGCATTTTCCAATGAGATCTTCTTCGTCTTAAGGAGTTCCTCGTCTTTGCTTTTGTTAGTTCGACTTCGTTTAATATTCTCGTCGATCTTCTCCGTACGAGTATCAATGTTCACTACTCTACTATTGATTTGCTTCAATTCGATACGATTATTTTCCAATTTCTGATCTTGTTCGTCACGCTTCTGTTGAACTTTGGATATGTCTGATTCCTTTCGTTTGATTTTCGATTGTAAATCATCCAATTCCATTTGTTTCTCATCGAAAGACCGCTGGCATAGTTTCATTCTATCTGTCAAACGGCTAATCTCGTTCTGATGTTTTTCCTTCTGCTGGTTTTGTTTTCCTAATTCTCTCTGAATTTGTGCATGTTTTTCATCGAATTTAATTTTTTGTTTTTGTGTTTGGTGTAGTAATTGTTGTTGTTCAACCAGATCATTTTCCAATTGCAGCACTGATTTAAAAGCGTTTTTCTTGTTGGTTCGAATATTTTCTAGAGTGTGAACGGCACTTTGCAAAATAAGATCTGTCTCACGAATCACTTGTTGTTGCTGACGAAGTTGCTGCTCACATGGCTCAAGTTCAATAAGACAAGTAGTTTGTTCGCTTTGCATCTGTTTAATATCGTTCTGTTTCGATGAATACTGCTGATCCAGTTGACGTAGTTGTTCTTCGTATTGGCTGATGTCGAGATTTGTTTGTTCGATTTTCGATTGAAGAGTTTCTTGCGATTGCTGCAGCGAAGAAATTTCGCTTTTCAAGCTGTTTATTTTTCTATTCTCCTTATCATCTTCAGACTGAGCTTTGCTGATCGTTTTGTTTTTCTCTTTGATTTTCTTTGTAGTTTCTTTGCAATCTGCCGATAACCGTTCCCAGTTGCTTTTCGCGGCATTAACAGCCACAGTCTGGTTTCCCACTTGGTTCTTCAACTCGATTACCTCGCGTACCTGTTTGTCTCGTTGTCCTTCAACTGTTTTTAAAGTCTCTTTCGCTGCATTGAGTTCTTCCTGACATTGATTTGTTGCCTTTTGCTTTTTGAGATGTATTTGTTCTTGTGCTACTCGAGCATTTGTGCATTGCTGGAGAATCACTTTAGTTCTCTCAATATCCTTTCGGCATTGATCAACGAGATCTCGAGCTTGTTGAAGAGCGGTTTGATCTTTGGCGTTCGTTTCCTGCAGTTTTCTCTTTGCTCTTTCGAGTTTTGCTTCGAGTTTTATGAGCTCATTTTGAAATTTATTTTCTTGCTCTTTGATTCGGATTTCTTCGTCTCGAGCTTCTTCTTCTTTGGCCTTTCTTTGTCGTAAAATCTTTTCAATCTGTTGCACTTTTTTGGCTTGTTCTTTCACATTTTGTTCGGCTATACGACATTGCTGTTGCTTACTGTGCAACTCGACGCTAAGTTGCTGTTTCTTTTGGATTTCTTGTCCTAATTCTATTTGAAACTGATTTCGTTCCTTCGTTTGCCTGTCCAAATCCGTTTTCAAAGCGTCTAATTCAGTTTGCAGAGTTTTTAAACGTTGTTCGAGTGCTGCGTGGTTTTCTTCAGCTTTTCTGAGCTCGTCGTTTTTAAGCGTGAACTTTTGAGAAAGCTTCTGCTTTTCATCATTCAATGCGGCTCTCTCTTGGTTTTTCGCTTGTATGTCACGTCTGGAAAAGAGAATGGTTGAATTTATTTGATCTCTCCTCATTGGACTTACTCAGATCTTTGTTTTCTTTCCAATAATTCTTTTGATAATTGTTCTTCTTTTGCAATTAACGCTTTTAATCTGCTCAACTCTGTTCGACTCAGTTGAGCTTTCGCTTCTAATTCTTTGATTTTGCTTTGTATGTCGCCTTTTGTTTGTTGAACACGCTCGAATTCTAGTTGAGCTTGGCTTTCTTCTGCTTGTAGTTGTTCTCTGTATTGATTGTATTCATTGATCCGATTTTTCTTCATATCTATGGCTTGTTCGATATGTTGAATGCAACTGGCGACTTTTTTCATTTCTAATTCAAGACGATCACGATTCGATTCAGTTTCGTTCAATTGTCGTTCGAGTTCGCGTTGTCGTTCTTCCACAACAGCCAGTTGTTTCTCAATTTCTGCTAAATCACTTTGACATTGCTCAATTTTTCGTTCGATTTGTCGAACGTCTTTGTTCAGCTGTTCCGAGTCTTTTTTCAATTCTTCCAATTGTTCATTCAATCGTTCACCCTGCTCGGCAAATTGCTTTTGTTTGCTTGCAATCTGTTGTTGTACGTATTCGAGTTCTTTGACTTGTTCGAGTAAACGAGTCTTCTCACTAATGAGTCGAGATTTTTCTTCTTGCAAACCTTCGATTTGATCTTCATTGCGTTGTATTTCTTTTTCTAAACGATTAGATTCCGATTCATAGTCCTGACATTTCTTTTGCCACTTGATCTTGTCATTATGTAAATTTTGAACTTCGTCGTTGACCTTTTCTATGTCCGCGTTTGTTTCTTCTAATTCATCTTTCAATCGATCTATTTTCTCCGACTGTTCGTTGATCTGACGTTTAAAGTCTTCAACTTCGTTCGACATGAGTAATTTGGCAACTTCTGCCTTTTGAAGTTTGATCCTATTGGTCTGCTGAGTTGTGTTTTGTTCTAAAAATTCTTCGTCGATATCTTTCATCGTGATGCCATTTTCTATCTCGTCTATCATTGTGACAAATCTTTCTTTGCAAACTAACGAATTCTGTTTTTCTACGCAAGCTGTGCTCAATGACGTCACTGAAAAATTCTTCCTTTCGCAACGATGAGAAAAACGCATACTGGGTTTTTTATCATGAATTTCGCTTGCATATTGCTGTTCTCTTATGATACCCGATAAAAACATAATCAAAAACAAAAAAAGATGAAATCAGCCTGTTTCTTGTGTTGGAAAGAATGTATTGCAAGAAGGATTGACATTTTTTATTATTCTCTTTCATTACCTTTTTTAGCTGGATTTTTCCTGTCCCATCAGTATATAAGATTATGTTTTTCTCTCGTCTCATTCATGCTGCTGATCGGCGTTGAGAAAGGGACAATATTTACCGTTAGGAGACTTTTTTCTTTCTTCCTTCAAAATCATTCTTCTAGTTTCAGCGATTTATAATATCTGCTCCGATAGTATAAATTGTGGGTACAATTTCCATGAAACTTGCCTTTTGTCCGCTATTTGACAGTCAAAAACAATTCGTTTTGTTTTACTTTGTTATAAACTAAGATCCGTACGTTAAAAACGCAATAAACTGTATAATCCATTGGTCTATCTAGCAATGACAGATCATTCATGGGTATCGGCTCTTGATTATTTGCAATCCAAAACAGGCTTCAATGAAGAAAATTTTCACAAAATTCATCACTGGTATACGGAAAAATGTGGTGGAGATTTCGATTCGGTAGAAGATGAACAAGAAGTTTTGCAAAAGATGGCAAATCAACTGAAAATCAAGCTAGATGATGATGATGATGATCAAGGCATGGCATTGTTACGTCAATGTGTTGTATCAGATGACGAAAGTCAATGTCGAACTCTTGTCGAACATAAACTCTCTCAAATGAAATCAATCACTCCAAGAAAATCGGACTTCACCGCGTCGGTCAAACCAATTGCGAATGGTAATATTTAGAAGCGATATTGTTTGGTTATTTCAGTATCTCCTTTCAGGCTCTTCTTCATCGACTATTCGTGAAATGATTACAACACTCACTGAAATTGATTGTGTACTCACCATCAAGAAGGCTTTCTCTGAAGTTTCGAGCTTTATTCAATCATTTCTATTGAAACCAATCAATCGGTGAGTTTTAGTTTCAATAAAAAAGATACGATTTTCGAGTCTCTCTATTCAGCACAAACCAGCCATCAACCATTTTGAATTCCGATCAGGAAGTGTTACTTGATAATCAATCGATACTTTATCACTTTATTGGCCAACAAGTCTCTGAAAGACATACAAATGCGTCTGTTAGTCCTTCGGATCTAACCAATTTTCGTCTTGTCGAGCCGATCAAAATCAAAGATGCTTTTGATGAATGGAATCACGATCATCTACGTGGCCTATTTGATTTGGATCTCAAGCCTCACACTAGCAATACAACCTTTCCAACTCGGTGGTGTTTGTCCGACAATGTTTCTATCTACTGTCGCATTCAACAGATCGATTCCACTGGAAGTGCTCCATCTTCATTAAAAAACTCTGATCGATCAACCTCGATTCCAGTTGATAAATTTCTACATCATAGTCGTTCCCAGGACAACAGCGGTCGGAGCAGTACTCGGCGTGGCCCATTCCTTGACAGAAGTATATCTGAGTATCCGGATTCCGTTAATGGAAGTCGGAAACAAGGTGGACAGGGAACAGATGATAAACTTGATGATTTATTTTCATTGATGAAAGGTTTGTTTACAAATATCTTATTTAATATCAAATAGGTTTTTGATTTTCAGAGAAGAGTGTTCCATCCGTTGCAGAGCTTTATGCTGATCTACATTTAGTCAAACTTTATTTTCGTTATATGCTACGTGAACATCCAGCTGTGAAAAAGATTGAAGATCTGGCCAAAATTGACATCAAGTGTTTAAGTCTTGCATTTGAAGAGATTGAATCGGAAATTTTCAACGATGACAAATTGTTTGAGAGAATGAAGGAGTTTTTCCTTTCGTTGACAATCTCAGAAGAAGAATTACGACGACACTGGTATTCGAACGGAAATATTCAATGCGTTTGGGAAGAAAAACGAAAAAAATTGCAGGGAAAATGGAAGGCGCTCGAGCGTAAGTTGGTCGAAGCACAACAAATCGAACAAGAATTGTCCTCGAAAACAGATGAAATCGAAGAGCAAATTGATGAAACAGCGAAAAAATCGTTGGCGATAAAAGAAAGACAAGATTCTCTTGAAGACAGTTACAAACAAAAGAACGTGGTTACCCGATTTCTGCAAAAGAAGCTGAAGCAAGGAAAGAGAACTGAAAAGGAAGTTGAAGCCGTTTGCGAAGAATACCAACGATGTAAACAAGTCAAAGATAAACTGATGAGCCAATTGAGCAAATGTAAAGAGAAAGAAAGGAAAGCTAGCGAGAAAGTCGAAGATTTGGAAAATCAAATCGAAGAAACAAAGGTGGCTTTAAACAGGATTAATACCAAACTCGACAAAAAACCTGGACCAGTCGATACTCAGTTAGTAAAACCACCTCGTGGACTGATTCTCTATGGACCACCAGGTAAATCTTAGCTACTCGTTCCGCAGAACACGATGAAATTAATTGTCATTTGTTTCTCTATGGAACAGGTACGGGTAAATCAGACATATTGGCAAAACTGGCACAGAAATTAGGCATCACTCTGGTCAGTCAACCCTTAGCTGCTGGTGAATTGAATCGACCACTCGTTGGACAAAGCGAAGAGATCTTGATTGCCTTAAGTTCTCGTTGTTCACACATACCCTATGCGATGTGTGCACTCGCCATCGATGAAATCGATTCTTTAGCTCCTAAACGTGGCGAAAATGCCAGTGAAGGCAAAGTCGATAAGATCTCAGTTCTCTTATCGTTAATCGAAGGTATCAAGGATGTGCCAAACTTGATGATCTTCAGTGCAACCAATCGATTGCATATGATGGATGAAGCATTTCTACGTCGTTTGTCGGGTAAATTTTTCGTTGGTCGACCATCGTCACAATCACGCACTAGTATGCTCGGGAGAATTCCTTTTTGGGCTCTCGATCCTGAATTGCTCGATCAACTTTCTATTGCCACGACTAACTTTAGTGGAGCTGCTGTCAAGTAAGCACTTTCATTATCTTTTATCTGTGAAACTCACGCTGATGTTTCTAGAGCATTGGGTCGAGCAATAACAACTAAATGTATCAAAATGAATGACGCTAAGCCCATTTCAGAAATAGACGCTTTGACATTAGCAGATCAAATAGCTCAATATTTTCAAATCTATATTGGCAGTGAAACTTTACCTCGTTTACTCAAACGCAATCAGCAAAATACCTCTCGTCGTCCTATTCATTCATTGTCGACCGATGAAAAGTATACTGGCCGTATGATTGTCGATCTGCATGAACAATACGTACGTATGGAAGTGTTCGACCCAAAAGCGAAGGAAAATGAATGCGTTTTATCAGTCATCGAACGTAAATTATATCCGAATGAAACAAACGTTCAAACTTTATTAGAACGCCTAACTGCGTATGGCAAAAGCCAAAATGTTCAACTTCTTCAATTAATCGATCTGAATTTACTTGCGTCACAGAGCGCCTACGATCAGACAAAGATCTATGAAACGCTGAAAGATCGTTATGATGAATATGTTTCATATACTCGTTCGATGATTATTTATGATCTGGATGCATTAGTAGGTGTCAACAAATCAGAGAATGATTCAAATATGGNTGTCATTGCCGGATTGAAAAATGAACCCGATATTCAGAATCAGCGCAGAAAACTGACCTAGAAACTATCAAAACCTCAGACAAAAAAAAATTCCGAAAATTGACCTGGAGGGGGGTAGGGGTATTGGTTTTAGGAAACATGAGCCGTGGGGTACCACAGGTCAATTTTCGGAATTTTTTTTTGTCTGAGGTTTTGATAGTTTCTAGGTCAGTTTTCTGCGCTGATTCTGAATATCGGGTTCATTTTTCAATCCGGCAATGACATGAACTCTAAAAAAAGATGATGAATATTCGATTTCTCTCAAAAACCCTTAAAAAACGGCTAAAAACCAAAGTTTGGGACACGATTTTCACCCGAAGCAGACAATTTTTTTAACTTTTTTCAAAAGCCATTTTATAGAGGAGAATCAAATGTACAAGATATCAAAAATTCAGCTTGGGGATTCATATTTTGACTGAATGACAGTTGATACAGTGAAAAACAGTCGACTTTGTTTTGCTCGAAAAATGGCCTCTCTTCAGCAATGTTAACTGAAAAATTTTTTTTGAGTCAATACAAAAAGAAGATGCAAATATGCAGTTTTGTTCAGCTTTCAACGCTGCATCTTTTGGTGTGTCACACTAAGAATTTCAATAGGTTCTTCCTATCGAAATAAGCCTCAAACTGCTGGACAGAATGTTGAACAAAATTCGAAAATACATTTTTGAGTCTTCAACAGTAAAATTTAGCTAGCTCTTCACTGGTTCGACCAAATGCGCTAAAAATTTGGATTTAAGAGTTTCTAATGATGCTGTACAGAATGAGATTGTCAAATCGCAAAACAAAATTTTGACGAGTGCCTCGATATATAGAAGGAAACTCGATGGACTCATGGACCCTCTCTTAAAAACTGTATTGTGAACAAGAGCATCTCGATGAGGGTGCCGCGAGAGGTTGTAACAATTGATAGTTTCCATTTGCAAATAGAATCGCAAAGAAACAACAGTGTTATCGGTCTTCACACTTCCACCACTGACATTACTCAGCATGATTGATACTTCAAATCATGCGTTGTGTTTTATTTATTTGGATTTTTATAATATCTATGAAATATTCTTTCATTTAAATCAATGTTTTGAACAATTAATTAAATTTCAAGTAGAAATTCTTATTGAATTGTCTTTAATTCCACCACTAGAATTTCTAACATTTATTCTTCAGCTAAATGAATTTATGAAATCAAATAAAATCTATCCTTGGGCATCTATTGCGCATAGTTTATATAAATTTAATTTACTTGTTTTGACGATAAATTGTTTATCGAATGATTTTTTCATTTAAAATCATTAACATTATCAAATATGGATTCCAAAACAATCAATATCATAGTGTTTATTTGTCCGATATAGATTTATACAAGAGGTTCGAATAATTAAGTTTATTAGAAGACGTCACTACATTACATGAAGATTACAAAATGACCGAGAAGATTAATTTATGACGTTATTCACGCCACCATTTTTATAAGGTTAAAACCAATTCAATTCCTTTACCCAGGTTATTATGGCACGGTCGGTTCCGGCTGGTTAGGTTCGTTTTCCGACCATTTCCTGCAAACTTCGAGCTGGAAACGGTCAGGAACTGATCGGATATTTCCTGCCCAATTCCGGCTGGAATCCGACGGCAAGGAATCTGCCAGAACTTGCTGGAATCGGCGAAAACTGTGCCGGAATCGAGACGAGCTGTACCGGAACCCACTCAGATTTCAACGGATCCAGTCGCCGGAATAATCGACCTGGGATATGTTTGCATAAACTTAATCGAGTGTGTCGTATGAATGTGATGATGGATGTAAGGATGAGAGATTTTATTTCGGAAAGAAGAAAATCGTCGAGTGAAGTGTGAGGCTATTCTTGTCATCGAGCTGAATGTGAGATTGATGATGGTTATTTTCCTGTGAATACTAGAAAAGTTCTTTGATTCGATTGTGACTCAGTCTTCTGTCATAGCTATTTTTCTTTCGTTCTATTGATCAAAACCATGCTCATACTATATCCGTTGATGACAATTTGAGTGAGATGTTGAAACAGACATAGTAACTAAGAGAATGGTTCTGAAATGTGGAAAACGAGGTCGCAGCTGGAGCTATTAGATTAGAGCATCTTGAGGTGATTCCCGAACCACATATGAAGGAAACGATTTGATTTTATCATTTTTTTCTAGAATGAAACAAAGGTTGCGGAACGTAAAATTGAATTCACAGACGAACTTTTTAAGTTAATGGATGATGGTGTCACGGTTACTCAACAGATGCTCAAAGATCTTAGAGAAAAGTACAATCTTCCACCATCGGCAACATAACGTTTTTTCTTCCGTGTTGTTGTTTCTGCGTTCGGGTCCAAAATGAAGATATAATCTTTTGTTGACCTGATTTTATCGCAGAAAACAAATAAAAAAGAGAAGAAATATTCGTATTCCTACCCAGGTCAACAAATCCGATCGGATCTTACCGGATCCGACCATCTGACAAAATCTGATCGGATTCCTGTAGGATCTGATAAAATTCTGTATTGGATCCGATGGGATCCGAGTATGGGATTGTTCGACCTGGGTATTGGAATATCGGAGATTGAAAACGAATGGATGTAGATATACGTATAGAGTGAATGGAATTAATAGAGAGAGATTGTTGCTGCTGCTGTTCTTCTTGTCTATCAAATTGACCAAAGTCTTCCAATATATAATCGACATCTCGACGTTTGTCATCTTCAAGTCAAGATGACATTTGAAAATTTCGTCTGGATTAAACGTAAAACATCATGAAATGAAACGTCTTGAGAGAAGTTGTTACACGTATTTTCTAGCGTTGACCATCAATAACATCGTTTTCTCCAACATCATGATTCGAAGTCTCCGCAATGAAATACCTTTGAAAATATCTCTTCCGAAAAATCGATTTTCGATGTTTTTTTTGACCCTGCGGACATACAAGCAAACAATTTATGTTTTTAAGACTCTTCTCTACGAGAAACAGAATACTAAGTTGCCAAAAATTTAAGAAAATGACTCTTTACCAAATCCTCCAAAACTGAAATTTTGACCGTCCGAAGAAAAAAAAGAAAAGCGTATAATTTTACAAGCAGTTGAATCAATACCATATCCCGACTGTATACTTGGACATAGACCACTAGAATGACAGCTAATATAAGCGTAGCAACGGATGATGATAAGAAATGCATATAACATGAATTTCGTCTTAACTGTGGTCATGTAAATACAGAAATTTTTAATATGCAACCGCGGTTATACCTGTAATACGCCAATCGAAAGATAAACCAAACGTGCTATAATGATATTGATTGATTGATTTCATAGTATTTATTTCATTTTGAACATCTGATAAAAGTGATTGTACTTAATGATGACATTTCTGGTTTTAGTAACGTTATGCACTTCTAAAAGTGCTTTCAATTTTTTAATTATATAATGCGTAAAAAAGAATAATTTTCATGGTCAATGAACTTAATGGTGATATATATACACATAGATTGCTTTCAATTTATTATGAATTCAATTAAAACAGAATCAAAAGCGAACCGACACGATACGGTCGGATATCAACTGAGCATAAAAAGCGTGTGAAGTCAGTGAACATCGCAAACGGATCTGCGTATTCTGGGTGAAATTGTATGAACTATTATATAAAAGATTTTGATCAGGTTCTCTGTTCACGAAACATTGTACTTGTCAAAATAAATACCAAAATGCACTACAATGATCAGAGTTGAAATGTATCCAGTTAAATTGTAAAATAAATGGATAGTGAGTTTTGTTCGACTTGGTGTTAACGTTGTATATCATTGACCGGTAGCAAACGCAGTTGTTGTTGATCTACTAAACAAGTATTGAACTAATGCTATTCACAGTATAGATACAATTCGTCGTTGATAAACATGACTAACTGTAAGTAAAGAGAAAGGAAGCATTCATAAAGGTGAATCGATGCCATATATCAAGAAACACATAGTAAATAGTATATGAAATCGAACAAACTCTTTGTGAAAGAAGAATTTCCTAATATTTCAAGGCGTGTATTTATTTGAGTGATAAAAATACTTAAATGAGCAATTAGTAAATTCTATTTATTTTGCGTGTGGATGAGATTTACAATATTTTAGTCGGATAGAAATACTGATGACATGCTTGTCAACATAGTTCTTAAGAAATGATGGACAAGTGTACGTTGCCATTCTCTATTTTTCAGGATTGTCAGATAAACATATGCACCATATGTTGAAATATACAGACTTTTATGTATCGAATAAAGTCAATCTACAATTTTCATGACGTTCTTCTCCAGGAGGTATAAAATACGTTGTTTTACATTGACACGTGTGGGATTTCGTTCTTTTGATCATTTATTGACTATTGAACATACAACAACTATGTATGTCAGTAATGAAAAACGTTACTCTTATTGTATCTTTATCTTTTATGAACCGGTTGGTCATCTCGAGGGCATTATTTGCACTTAGTATATATTCATTTCCAATTCTTCATATCAACTATTTTTCTATCCTAACCATTCCATTATTTTCGGACACCTGGATTTTTATCGCTCCGCATACATACGATTTACTATTATTTCGAATAGATTATTGTTTATTTAAATATAAACGCATATTCAATAGCCTACAGAAAACAGAACGACCAATGGAACTAAGTAGTGCGACATTGGAACAATAATCCAATTTCTAACACCTATGTCATAACTTATTCTACTCATTTGGATCATCTAACCTTTATGAAATTGCGTCTTTCCTTATTTTATTTCAAATGAAACTCATCTCGTGCGTTTTCCACTAATCTTTCTGTAGGCAGTTATGAAAGCACTTTCATAATAATATACATTACAGAAATGTCATTTTTGCTCAAGCATTACATTTATGCTACGAATTAGAAAGCTAATGCATGCATTACTTTTCTTTTCATGGATCTTCGAACAAAAAAAATAATCATCATCATTAAAATTCGAACTGGAAAAAGAAAGAATCTCGTCATTCTTCTTGTTCTTGTGAAATATTCAACATGGATATGGATTATATTGCCTTACTTGCCTCTGCACGATCGAAATTTGCTCTATATGTTTCGATTCCAACCTGTTTCATTAGTATTATTAGTGAATTCCTCAGTCTATTGATTTTTCTCAGTCTGAAAACATTTCGTCAAAATTCTTGTTCATTCTATTTAATGTTTATGGCATTATTCAATCTCATTCGAATGACATGTAGTACATCATTCATCGCTATATCAATGGCTTTTTCAACAAATTTTACATCGGTTTTGTTGCTCTATTGTCAAATAAGAGCTTTTCTTGTTGCGACATGCAATTTATCAGCTTTAATATGTTTATGTTTATCAGTCATTGATCAGTATTTCGCCACATGTTTTCGTCCAACATGGCAACGATTTTCAAATATTCGCATTGCTCATCGAATGATGGTAATAATAACATTAATTTCATCATGTCATGCGATACTTTACCTTATCTATCTCAATCAATTATCACCAACAAATCCATCAGTTTGCATTTCTTCCAATTCAATCTTTTCTCAGTATCATGTCTATGGATTTTTCATCACATACGGAAATCTGTTTCCATTGATCGCTGTGACTTTTGGTTTATTAGCTTATCGAAATGCACGAAGTTTATCAACACGAGCAAATTTACTTGTTCGACGTGAACTGGATAAACAATTAACAACGATGGTTCTTGTGGAAATTTGTGTTTATGTTTGTACTTATACGCCATATTCAATAGTAAATACAGTTTCATCGTTAAATACAAATCGTGACCCAATTCTTCTTGCTAAATTAAGTTTAGCTAATGCGATTACGCTGACGATTAGTTTTCTAAGCAATGGAGTAAGATTTTGTCATCTTTTTTGCTTAAAAATCAAATTTTCTTTTGTTTAGAATTCGTTTTATACTTATATTTGCGTTTCGAAAAGATTTCGTCGACAAGCAAAATACGTTTTATATGATTTGTACATTAATAAATGTCGACCGAATCGAATTATGCCAGCTAATATTGAACATCAAGCAGACACAAGATGATCCATCTCCTTGAAAAGTACTTTCCCAACTCCGCATAAACTCTCCTGGATGAAAAGAGAATTTGCCGCAAAAAAGTCTACAAAAAAAAAGATTAAAAATTCGTTTGTGTCACGTCGAAGATCATCGATGGAGAAACTTTTCCTAATAAAACTTACTTTCTTTATAAATAGAGCAACTAAATAAACAATGACTATTTTCCTCACTTTTAACGATGAAAGATAAAGTCTCTCCCAATAGTATCTGCTTGTAATCGAGGCTGAACACAAAAATAGAGTAGTTCACTTTGCCTATATTTCTTTGCAATAATAAAAGATGAAACATTTAATAAAAGTTCTTTTATGTCGCGAGAGAAGAGACAGATTGATAAAAGTATTTTCATATGTATGTGTTCAACTCGTATACATTCATGTAATTTGAAAAAACATTAAACACAGACGTTTTTTTCTTTCTCTACTGTTTCTCCATTAGAGTGCAAAAACCGTTCAACCGTAAAGCAGCATGAAACATTGATGAGCGAAAAACAAAACAAGAGAAGCATTTATACGAAACAATATTACTTTTCTCCAATACGTAGACTGTCAATGAAAGTATTGAATATTTGTATTTTTGGATTGATAACGCATACATTCATATAAATCAACAATCAAATACGAAGACGAAGTTAACATGACGTTAATCAATCAAGGTACAAAAACTCAACAGTTTAAACCGGTTGGCTTAATCTTAATTATCATATCTTTTATTTTTCTACTGTATCTTGTTTATAACCTTCAACCCAACAATTTTCCCCCATTAATACATAGAACTTTGATTGAACGAACAAATTTCACAGGAATTGAAAACACTACGATTCGTCATGAATCCTTGAATACCTCTCAACATAAAATATCCATCAATTCATCTGACTACGATCAGCTCCGTGTACTTTGGAACAAACATCCTCGCAGTGTTATTGTAACGCTGATTCGTAGTAATGACAAATCGGTGGATCTTGTTATCAATATGATTCATTCCGTTATGATTCTTCATTCAACAAAAGATCAATTTCAATATCCATTTCTTATCTTTCACGATCAATTCTTTACTTCAGCAATGCGTCAACGCATTGTAACATGTATTCAAAATAATAAAAGAACCTTCTACGTTTCATTTATTCGCATAAACTTTCTGACGAATGTTCAATTACCCGACAAATTCATTCGACGGAAAGATATTGGATACCATCAAATGTGTAAATTTTGGTCGTACGATGTGTATTTTCATCCAGCCATTCGTCAAATGAATTATGATTATCTGATGAGAATGGATGGCGATTCGTATTTTTTAGATAAGACCAGAATTGATCTTTTTGAGCTTATGCAACGACAAAAAGTGGATTATACTTATATATCACGATATAGTGAAGGTAATGAAGCATGGTTTGAAATCGACAAACGTTTTACAAACATTGGCAAGCCTCGACAAAGTTGTATTTACAACAACTTTTTTATCATTCGATTACAATGGTTTTACAAATCCGAAAGAATCCAGGCGTTTCTGCAGGAATTAATTCGAGATGATTTCTTCTTACGGGAATATATTGGTGATGGATGTGTTCATGCAGCTATGCTCGATATTGATCGAAATGCACGAACAAAACAACTGAAATTACTTGAATATGGACACAATATTCATCTATATATAAGGAATGTAAGAGGTCCTTTTTATAATGCTAATCTACATGAATTCTATCAAGATGTCGCAGATTCATGTGATCATCTATTGTCTATAAATACAGAAAGAACTGGAATAAAGAAAGTAAAGATTTGATTGGAAAATAAATATTCTTCGGACGCCGTTCGGCACACTTTACCGACAGTCACATTTCTCAAATACATTTTTATCATTAAGGTGCCGGAGCATATCGATGCCCTCACCTCACCTCTCAATTTTACTAATATGCAGATATTTAATTCATTGAGAAATATTCATTTGCAATCAAACTATTATCATTGTAATAATTTATTTTTACAATCACTGAACCAAAAAATACCATCTACTAAAAAATTAGGTTCCACATATCAGGAGAAAAAGATGTTACTGATACTCAGAAAAAAGTCTGTTAGTCAAATATTCAAACAATTGGATGATGTCCCTATGATCAAACAAATTTTACCTTTCGTTTCCTTCCGATAAAATAACTTCCATTATGACCATATTTCGAATATGATTGATGATTTCTCGCGTCATAAATCGGTTCAAAATGATCAGTAAACCATTTCCAAACATAAAATTTGATGTGAATAGGATGTAACACGTGACCATCGTACTTTGCTGTGTTAAACATATAATCCCACCATCGTTCACCAAATATTAAAATTCCATTTGGTCTCAATGAATTATAAAGATTCTGCAAGATTTGAAATGCATTTTGTACATGTTCGAGAACATTTATCATGAGAATTGTATCAAATGCATTCAGATAAATATTCATATCTTCTGATGGTGCCGAAACAATTGTTGTTGGAATCGAACTAAAACCTTTCAATGAACCATTTTTATACGAACAATATGTGACTCGTTTGATGTAATCATTAGCATTTGGATCCCAGAGTGTTAATTTGGTGATGTTGACTTTTTTGTTGGGAAGACGAAGAATTGATAATGTTTGAGTAAATGGCCCACAACCCATTTCGATCATTTCACCGAGATCGTTCGGTAATGTTTTGTAATTATCAAAACCAGCTAAATGATCATTCCACCGATCATTGGATTGTGTGGTCCAAACTGATCTTTCCGTTTGGAGAGCGTTTTTCCATCGTGTAGCTGGAACTTGACCAATTCCATAAATTGGATGAATGAAACAAGTATCATCATTATTGTCGAGACATGATTTCCGTTTAGGTTGATAAGAGATTCGTTCACAATCGATCCCATCGTAATCAACTTGACAGAAGCATTTGCCGATGAGACAAGTGCCGCGTTGAGAACAATCATGGTGTTGACATGTCAAATCTCGTCGTGTTGGTGTTAGATCAAGAATAGTCCAATCACTGGAAAAAAACCAATACGCAACAAGGAGTGTTAATACGCCAAGAAGAACGAATACGGTGCGTGACACTCGCATATTTGATTCGTTATAAGAAGAATCTCGAGATATTTACAATCACTCTGTCGATAAAATAAAACGATGTGCCGTAGTATAATTATTCTCTCTCTCATATGAGTATAAAAAAAAGAATACTCATAAATAGCAGATTTACGTAGGTATATCATGCTCCTTGAAATTTATCGCGACTGATCATATATTTGCTAACGTGTTACTTCTATCTGATCAAAAAGAATATATGAAGTAAAACCCGAAACCAAAACGCACAGTGGATTTAGAAGAGAAATCCAATATATTTCTCTGTTGGATCTTTTTTCTCCATTCTGTTAGCACACCGTTGATCAAATGTTTGACATAGAGATTTATTACACATTCATAAGAGCAATCACATCTTTTTTTTCAAATAAATAATAACTCTCCATATTAAAAAATCATCATTCTCTAACGAAAGAATACAAAAGTTGATCTAAAACTATTCCATCTCTATTAATAACCGATTTTCTCAATCGTCCTTCAAATTGAAATTGGGCTTTTTCCAAAACCTTTGTCGATGCCAAATTAGAACTAAATGGCTCGGCATACAGTCGTTGTAGATGAGGAAATTTCTCAAACGCATATTTTCTTAATAAAACCACCGCCTCAGTCATAATCCCTCGATTCCAATAGGATTCACCCAACCAATAACCGAGTTCCGCCGTGCAGTTATGAACATCGTTTCCAAATGAAATCGCGATTCCACCTACGGCTTTCTCGTCGACTTCAATAGCCAAATATAACCTTTCGGTGCAGGTCAAACTTGTGACAAAATTTAGCCATTCATCTGCTTTTTGCTCTGTATACGGATAAGGAAATTGATTTCGTAAATTGATCGCAATTTTATAATTATTTCCATTTTCGATCAACGATTGTTTATCTTGAGATTTCCATGGACGTAAAATGACTTTATCCCCAACTAAACGAATACAATCTTCACTTGCGTTTGTCATTGTTAAAAAAGAAAGATAAATTACATCAGCCAAACTCAACCCCATATAATATATATCTCACTAGATGTCGCTTGTTGTATAGAACTTGCGTATATTTTCAGGTAGATTTTTATCTCATCTTTCACGTTACTCGATATTGTTATGATGTCCTTCTTAATACTTTGGTTTGCTGATGTCATTACTGACACATAAATCTGGATAATCATGATAAAATACTTTTGCCTGAAGATGGCATATCTAAATATGAAAATGAGGTGAACACGGGCGCATTTCTTTTCAGTTATTAATTTTGACATAGTTTAAAACACATAATATGTTGAGAGACAAAATTGGAACATTCTTTCGATCTCCTAACGATGGTGACACCTGAGCTTCTCATCTCAATTTCTCAATGGTTGACAATTATTCTCGGTATTGGTTTCATTATTTTCGGTCTCTTTGGTTCACTGATGAACTTACTGATCTTTTCTCATCAACGATTTCGAAATATTCCTTCAAGTCAATATATTTTAACTCAATCGATTTTCGATATGATCACTTTGTGTGTTCCCCTTCTCGTTCAAGTGATTGTCAGCGGTTTTGTCTGGCCGTACTTCTTTACCATTCAATTCCTCTGCTCATTTCGCGGTTATTCTTCAATAGTTTCAACACAAACCTCTCTCTATTCGAAATGTTTAATGGCTTTCGACATCTGGTCGTCAACATCTCGACATGCCTCAATTCGTCGATGGAATACTCTCGATCGAGCACGTTTCCTTACCTTGATTAATATTCTCATTTGGGCGTTGTTAAGCATTCCCTATGCAGTTTTAGGTAAAATTTTATTCATTAGAAATGTCTGGCAATGCGCTGTGATCGATCCGACGTTTTTAAATTATCATGGATACTTCTTCATTCCGTGTTTAACTTTATTCTTGCCAGTGTTGTTACTGTCGTTCTTTGGATATTATAGTTATGTACATCTGATGACATTGAATGCTCTGCATCAGAGAAGGCAACTGAAACGGCAATTTGTCCGGATGGTTCTGATACAGATTTTTGTTACAATTATTTCATTTGTTCCTTATACTTTACAATATACCTATTCAACTGTGACAGCCAATTGGCAGAAAAATTCACAATGGCTCGCTTTCGATAGTCTGATTGTTCAGATTAGTCGCATCGGGTTCTTTGTTAATAACGTGATTGAATTTTATATTTACGTAACTCAATCACGCGATGTTCGATTAACTCTTCAACAAATTTTCAAGAATTTCAGCCTTATTCGTCGACACAATAATGTTCTTCCTACGAGCATGCCAATGGGTAATACAAACACTAATTGACAAAAACTATGAAGCTATGTAGATTGATGTTGTGTGTTTTGTAAATAAAGTCATCGTGAATTTATTTGTTTATCTCAGCTATTGTATCCGGACGGGTTTGATTGTCACCAAGATTAAGAATGACAAGTGATTGTTCGAAAGAACAAATGTGAACATAATGACGGGAAAGTGGAAAGAAAGAACACCTCGTTGTTTATTAATGCATTGATTAGATTCCGAGCTCAAGCAAGAGACAAGCATCTGAGGGACGATGAGAAATTGTTTACGGTACTGTGTTATGGTTTGTAATGCACTGACGAGATGTTTTGCTCCTTTGTCTTGGATCAAATTACGTACGAGATCCAATCTGGTGAGTGGCTATGATAATGAACCTATATAGAAAGTGAGAAGAGAATAAGAGTCGCATGTTATTATGAGATAATTCAGTAGTGAGATGAAATGCTCCTTAATCCCCAATAGGATTATACCAAAGGTCAAATCTAGTGAGTGCTTAAGTGAAAAAGTACAATATGAAAGAGAAAGATAAATGAAAAGGATTTACTCTGTTGGATTTTAATGCACCAGCAAGACATTTCGCTCTAAGTTCTCCGATTGAACTATTATTATAAGTGTGAGTGTAGTTATCATCTACATAGAAAAATGAAAACGAAACGCAGGAATGAGGAGAAGTTCTATATCTTGTCGTCAAAAATCAGTTGTACATCTCGCTCTGTTATATTCAGTTGGATTTGTACTCAGTCTGAGTGTCGGCAGTGTCTGTAAGACAAATATATAAAGATTAATGCAACACATATTTGAAAAGAAAATCTAAATAATTCGATTGCCTTCGATATTCAATTCGGTGTATATCTATGCGAATAATAACGATTTCCTGTAAATTAAAACAAAATGATTCTTACCGTGCTGTTCTGTAACCCTAACACAAGGCATTTGAATCTAAGAGTAACAAATATAACATTATGAAGATCGATTACAGGCAATTCTAATGTAAAATATCTCGTATGAATATCAAATCTAAGCTAAGATTTCTTTTCACCGGCTCTTTTGAGTATAATTCGTTTCATGAATCGCTACACGACGGTTTTGAAAGTATATAATTAAATCATCAGAATTAGAAATCTGCTATTCAGTTGTATAAATTACCACTGTGTAATCGAATTTTCTCAAGGCGAGATCAAAAGTGAGAAATCATTTGTTTTTTAATTGGCCAAAATGATGCTTGAAAGTTAACAATCGCATCTAGACTAAGTTCGCGTCGGCCAGTAGGATAAAAACATCTTCTTGAACGATCAGAGAAGAAAGATTGAAACATTTTAAAATGCCGAAGCGTTTGTTGAATGAATTTTTCTCATAAACTGCCACAAAAGATCGGATCAGATCTCTCTCGGTTTTGTGTCACTCATGTCCGATGAGTAAGACACAGCGCCAAAACAGCTAATGTGAACTGGAGAAATTAATTGCGCATAGAACTGATCGACACACAATGTTGACAGCAGAGTACTAAAAGTACTTGAGAAATCTTCGATTGTTGGGCAACATCGAAGCACATATTGCAATGGTGAGAATAGGGACAGTGACCGGTTGACAGATGGTCTATAATTGACACCGTCATTAACTTTGTTGAAATGTAAGTTTTTAAGAGCCGGTTGAGCAATAATCCTTGAGAACAGAAGTACGAGTGTACTGTTCTCAGGAATATCCTCGTTGAAATCGATTGGCAATGATATGACACGATATGTTCTGGGTGAATTAGACTTAATACTAATTGTAAATCAATTATTGAGTCTGAAGTCGATTTCACCTGTTATCGGGTTATATCTAAAAGCCACATCGAATTGTAGGAAGATCGAGATAATGAACGGTGTGATGGCGAAGTTTATAGTCAATGAAGACAGAGGCGATATATTTAACACGAGAGTGTATAGATATTTCGATGATAAATGTTCTCTAAAGAGAACACCCTCAAATGCGTGAAATATTGTTTTGACGCGAGGCCAGGAAAATCAGGATAAACTATTATTATGAATGTGTAAATAAAAGGAGTAATATTACCTGGTGCACGTTTGATTTATTTTTCTATTTCTGTTGACATTGGAAAAGCGATTGTACTTGTCTGTCGCACCTTTGATTCAAATGAGAGTGAACTGTTTTCGAATTTTACCCAAGGAAAGCGAATTGAATCAACAGAACGAAAGATAAATAAATTGATTTGGCACATTCTTCGTGAAAGAAAAGTACAACATATTTTTTTGAAAATGTATTTTTTTGCTACAATTCATTTAATTTTCATCTTCATAAATCGTTCGAAAGATATTTTCATATATTATGTAAGAAATATTTCAGATAGAAATATATATGAAGACGATCTTCATGAGACGAACGCTCTATTGGTCTGTGCGTACGTATACATATGTTTTTATTCTTGTGATCATACTGATATTTATACTTTGGACCGATGTATCTTTGAAACCATCATCTTCTTGTCAACAAGTGAATATTTATGGGAAAATCAATGAAAAACGTTGTTATCCATTGTTGGTTAACTTTGCTGATGAATGTTGTGCTCAATCACAAGAAGACAATTGCGCGACTGGTCTTCGTTTTGGAATAAAACAATGTGTGAGATTAACTATGAATATATTTAATAAAGACAAGATATTCATTCGTCGAAATCGAGAGATTCTCAGTTATCGTCGAGGTGCAGGATTTTGGATTTGGAAGGCATATATTCTTTGGCATGAATTATACGTTGCACGTGAAGGAGATATCATTGTTTATTCAGATTCAGCTGTTCATTTCATTGCAGATATCGATCTTCTTGTGACATTGATGAAAAAACAAGATATTTTAGTGTTTAAACAAACAAATCATAGTGTATGTTTTAGGAGATGTTAATTCACATCAGTTTACTCCTCTCGTATAGGAATGCGCGTATACAAAGCGAGATGCTTTTATCCTTCTTAATGCTGATACTCCGGAATATGTTCATTCGATGGCTTCTGTCGCTTCTTACATTATTGTTCGTAAAAGTATCGATAGTTTCTTGTTTGTATCAGAATGGCTGACGTATTCACAAGATAATCGAGCATTGACTGACGAGCCGAATATTTTAGGCAAAGCTAATTATGACGAATTTATCACTCATCGTCATGATCAATCGATTCTGGGTATTTTAGCGAAGAAGTGGCGATTGAGAATGTACACAGATCCCAGCCAATTTGGAGAGAATTATTCACGACCATTTCCGACAATATTTTGGCATCATCGTTCAAAAGACTAAATTCAAATTTGAAGATAACACGTTTTGAAAATATGACAGTCAGTTGTGTGTTCAATTCACATGATTAGTTAAATTTCATCTTAACATTCATTTACGAACCCTTAAACGTCTGTCTAGGGTAATCGGATATATGAACCTCATAGGAAATTAAGCTCGTCTTGAAAAGTCTGACGGGCTTTCTTTCATATTAATAAAAGCTACAGAAATAATAGAACACAAGGAGACAAAATGAAGTTCTTTTCAACCATCGACATTTAAAATAACCAAAATTGAACATTGCGAATTCAAGGAAAATATTCACATGTTTCATCATTAGCAAAGTAGCGACACATAGTCGACGGAGCATTTTGTCGAAAGATAGTTGTGTCGTTTTTATTTTGTTCCAGTATAGAGACGAAAATTGAAGCGATTTCATTTTCATCTGTTTTACTCATAATTAAGAGTATTTACTAGATTTTAACATTGTTCTAGGTAGTGTGAAATACACAGAGCTGAAAATTATGCTTCATTAGAGAAAAAATAGTGATAAAAATATGTGATTAAGTTGTTGATCTCAGTCTATTGTGCAAGAAACCTTATGCAATAGAGTATTTCCCCGATATGAAGTATTCTATGACCTGTCTTTTGTTGACAAGATGGATCTTGATCAATTATTCTTGGCTTAGTCGTGAGAAGCGCCAAAGAGTACAAATATTAACGTCCATTCAATATGATGTAATCATTGAAATATTTTGATAAAAAGTTCACTTAAGGGTTGTTGATTCTTTTCAGCATTTCATATTCCCTGAAAAAACTCGCCGTTAATTCTCTACAGAGTGACGCAGATAGTTTTCTTCTCACGGCATCCATTGAAAATATTAACATACTTGTCAGTGCTTTTCCTTCGAATGTTGAACACGCATTAGGATTACATCAGAAAGAAAGTTCGCACTCATGTCATTTGTTAATATAAGAAGTAACCTATCAGAAGGGTAAACAAAATAATATCTAAGTTGACTAAGAAGCTTTCTTTTTCATTATTTAGGATCATTCATATTTTATTTCAAAGTTAAATGACACCGTTCATATTCAAATTCATAGCTTGCAATAAATATCATTCTCTTTAGAAAAAAAAGAATAAAAAGCGTTGCCTTTGCACTCTTTAATCTCTCATAGTCATGTCGACGATCACGACACTCGTTCTTATCCAACAAATGATTACCCGATATGCTTTACCGATAATTCTGACATTGGGTAATATCGGTAATTTATTCACCATTGCAATTTATTCCCAGAAGAAACAACGTGGACATTCGTGCGCCATTTATCTCATAGCAATTTCTTGTTTTTCGTTAATCGGCTCGAACTGGGCGATCGTTCCAACTGTTTATGCTTTAGATCATTTCGATCTTGTCAGTAATTCGTTAGTTTTGTGTCGAATTCGTGGTTATATGATTCACACGTGTTCAATGTCATTTCGTTACACTCTCATTCTTTTTTGCGCGGATCGATATGCCTTCTGCAGTCGACAGGTTTTCATTCGAGCGTTAAGTCGACCACAGATCGCTCTTCGTTCAGTTGGCATTTTAAATCTCGTCTGGTGTATATTGTCGATTCATTTACTTATTTTCGAAAGTATTGAAAACCGACGTTGTGGAGTTTATGGAATCTATGGCCAAATCTTTGGATATTATGTCGCGATTTGCACGGGTTTGATACCGATTATTTCGATGACGTGTTTTGGTTTATTATTACGAAGAAATTTGAATAGACTACATTTGCAAATTCAACCGCTTTCAGGATTGAACCGATTGAATAAACGCGATATTTCATTCGTAAAACTCGCTCTCACTGAGATAATTGTTTATATGATTTGCACAGTGATGTATCCAGCAGTAACGATCTATTCTCAAGCGACATCATCGATGAATTCGAGTAAAAGTGCGGAACAAAAGCAAATTGAGTCGTTTATTAATTTCCTCGCCATGTCATTACTTTTATATTTGAATTATAACACAACATTCTATGTACATTTGATTATCTCGAGGGCATTTAGAAGAAGATTTTCGGATTTTATCATGACATTGATCCGAAAAGTAACGAATCAAACCGAGGTTTATCGACAAAATTCAGTAGTGATCACTTCAAATGTCAGATAGCAACAAAAAAAGAGCAGTTAGGATGTAAAAACATGAACCAATTGAGACTCATTAACAGAAATCTATATAAACATCTTAGCCAATGCATTTAAAAAGCATTTTTGTTTGTCGTTGTAAAACAATAACGCACAATTAATTCATAATAAAATAATCTTTGAAAAAGAATTTATTTGCCGCTCCGATTTCAATAGCGAGTAGTTTCATAAAACACACGGGCAACTGTGAACAATTATTTTCTGATTAAGTAAAGAACAAGTAAAACTTACAAAAGATCGGTTGAAGAAAATTTGAATTTGTTATACACTTTTACGACAATCGCACACTTAATATTCGCGTATTTTTACACAGTTTCATAGATAAATAAAAGAAAAAAAACGAACAAAGTTAAGTTAAAATAAATCACAAATAAAAAAGATATGAGAGATATATGTCAAAATAGTTAGTGCCAAATCTTCGTTTAAGGTCCTGTATTCAAAAATATAGTGTAACTATCACCACCAGTAACGATGACATCCGGTCGATTATCTCCATCGACTTTCACAGCAGTAATGTGCGCTGGTCCGTATGTAAGTGCAAAAAATCTAGTCGCTGGATAAAAAGTGCCATCACCCTTTCCCAGAAGTACACCCACTTGTTGGGTTCCAGAATAGTCAAAAGCAACTACAGCGTCGAGTATACCATCTAAATCCATATCAGCAGCATCTATTTTGCTCGGCCCGTTACCACCTGCTAGAAATGTGTTCGGTGTCCCGAAATTTCCATTGCCGTCGCCCAAAAGCACACTCAATGAGTGAGTATTAGGAACGGTTAGAATAAGATCGAGGTAGTTGTCAGCATTGAGTTTGGCCACAGCAACTGTATTTATTGATGCTGCAACTGAGATAGTCGTCGCCGTTCCAAAAGTACCATCAGATTTTCCAAGAAGAATGCTTATTGTACCATCATTTTCATTAATGACGACAAGATCTGCATAGTTATCACTATCGAATTTGCCAGAAGCCATTTTTCTCGGATTTGATCCAACAGCAAAGATTCCAGGAGAATTAAAACTGTTAGCATTATTTGCTATATACAAATACACCTTGTTGTCAGCATAGTATGACACAGCAAAATCTAGTTTTCCATCCCCGTTGTAATCGGCGGGTATAACAGTCGCTTTTCGTTTTCCATCATTCTGGTCGTATGTGAGCGTAAAAGTGCCAGTACCGCTTCCTTGAAATAACCTTAGGTATCCATAATCATCAGAGACTGCAACGTAATCTAAATTACCGTCTCCATTAAAATCGCCGGCTGCACCATATGCTGGATGATTGGCAGTATTAAGAGTACTTAGAGATGTCATCACTCCAGTACCATCACCCGTAAACAATTCAGCACGATAATTATGATATTCGCTCAGGATAAAATCCATTTTACCATCATTGTTGAAGTCACCAGCGGCTATTGAAGATGAGCCCCACTGTGCGGTGCCAGGTGGTTTACCCACGAGAGTCGGAGGACTCAGTAGAGCTAAAACGTGGGACAGAATTGAGCGAAGATGTTGAATATACCGCACAAGAAAAATGTCAGTCTATTTTATTTTTGAGCTAACTAAGTCAACGGAAAACCCCTCTATAGTTCGAACGACCTTGCTATATATTCAAGATCAATAAAAGCATTGACTCCATCTTGGGACTAATAACGAGCATCTTTCAATGCACCATTCGTCATCGCACATTTATCATTACATCTCAAGTATTCTCTTTCGAACATGAAGCATAGTCAATATGCTCAAAACGATTTATTACTCAATCATTTATCATTATCCTTCCCGAAAATATGCGTTCGAAAACACACCCACTCATATGACAATCATTGAGCAACATCGATTTCGAAATCTGTGTTCACTTCGTTCTATCCGAATACATACAAATTTCACTTACCACATCGTCCCGAGCTACAAGCGTTTATAGTACAATCTGAAGCAACGCTACATAATTTGTTATTGCCGCATTTTTGTCCGGCTGCACAAGGTCCTCCACAGTCTTGATCAGTCTCACCGTTATCCTTGACACCATTACCACATTGACTCGCTACGAAAAACGGCCTTTCAACCACAAAATTCATTACAAAGCATGATGCACTTACGCAGGCAAATTTGTGTAGCGCACACGTTACTGCTACAATCAGCAGATACAGTACACTGCGATGCGTCAGCACATTTCTTTCCGGCTGCACATGGTCCTCCACAATCCACTCCAGTTTCACCGCTGTCTTGAACACCATTACCACATTGACTCGCTACAAAAAACGGCCTTTCAGCCACAAAATTCATCACAAAGCATGATGCGCTTACGTAGGCAAATTTGTGTAGCGCACACGTTACTGCTGCAATCGGCAGATACAGTACACTGCGATGCGTCAGCACACTTTTTTCCGGCTGCACATGGTCCTCCGCAGTCTGTTCCCGTCTCGCCACTATCTTGAACACCATTACCACATTGACTCGCTACAAAAAACGGCCTTTCAGCCACAAAATTCATCACAAAGCATGATGCGCTTACGTAGGCAAATTTGTGTAGCGCACACGTTACTGTTACAATCAGCAGATACAGTACACTGCGATGCGTCAGCACACTTTTTTCCGGCTGCACATGGTCCTCCGCAGTCTGTTCCCGTCTCGCCACTATCTTGAACACCATTACCACATTGACTCGCTACAAAAAACGGCCTTTCAGCCACAAAATTCATCACAAAGCATGATGCGCTTACGTAGGCAAATTTGTGTAGCGCACACGTNAGTTATAGAAGGTCTTTCATCGCCGAATCATCGTTGAAAATCTATCAGGAATAGTAACTGGCTAGAGTAACTCACATAGTACTTGATGGTGCAATACACTGTTGAGTCCGACGCATTCCGACAGTCGGATTATGTCGGATCCAACAGGTCCAGGTGTCGGAAATATCTGGATCCTGTTGTCGGAATCCTGGATATTCCGGCGGCAGGATGTAAGCGGAAACTGAAGGATGTGCACGGAATCCCATCGTCGGAATCCTATCGGATCCGACTGTCGGATGTTGACGGATTGTTTAGGGATCCGATAGGATCCGGTAGGGTGGTTTCGACCTGGGTATTTTTGGATTACTGGCCTTTGATATGCGACAGTCAACCGAGTGTGTTTTTACTTTTTCGTAATCAACTCTTCTATGTAGCCCTCCTCTCAGGCGCAGATGAAATGTTTTCTTCATTTCTGTCACGTCCCTGCCCCTTCACCCCTCCTCCAGCCAACTTCGAGCCTCAGGATCCCTCCCAAATGATGTTTCATGAAGTTTTGAGTATTTTCGAAAAAATGTTTTTTTGACCTTTGACCCCGACCCTCACCTCCCCTCGGCCAAGACCTAACCTCAACACCCCTCCAAAACCATGTTTTATGAAGTTTTGAGCATTTTCAAAAAAATGTGTTTTTAACCTTTGACCCTGACACAAACAAACAGACAAACAAACTTTTTTTTCATATGACCCTCCTTTCAGTCGAGGGAATTTAGAGTTTATACCGTAGTCAATGTCTTATATCAAATGATATAAAAATGAACGAAACCGGAGTGGACACATGTGGATGTTCCTTCATAACACAAATACCAGTTAGATGGCTTAGAGAACCTAATCGATTTTCAACGAAAACAATAACAATTTCGACGATATAGCATCCATTAAACTTGATATTCTATGTAAGTTATGTACATCACATGTATGCCTATGTGGAATAACTTTAATAGAGGAAAATAAAAAGCTAGATCAGATACTATGTCAGCAAGTTTACAAACAATCATTTCGCGAAGGAGATCAATATTAGCTTATGTTGAATTTTGAATATGATTCTTACGGTCTAGTTTACATTTTACAACAATCGTTAACATAATTTTCCCGTAAATCTTTCGGCTTCGGAATTTCTTCCGGGTTTGAAACTCTTTTATTACAATTATATTTCATTTGTTTTCACTTTCTAAAAAGTCGCAAGTGATTTTATACAGATTCATGACAGTTTCATACTTTCTTCTCTTGACTTTCGTAAAAGTTTATTTTAATTTGTGACTTGTATTCATTTTAAACATTCGAACTAATGTGAATTTACATTATGAGGCTACTATTACGTATAT